>CM040243.1:240844682-241008169 GCA_022545495.1 Chrysanthemum lavandulifolium | reverse complement strand
TAGTTCTACCAAGAGGGCATCCATTTTCTAGTGGGCATTGTTTGATTAGTCTTATGACCAATGGTATCCAATGATAGCCTATCTTACTAAATGTTCTTCCAGTGGGTTTCCACTTTTTTCTAACTTTCTTTCGCTTTTGCCTTTTAGCCTTCTTAGCATGATTTTTAGCATTAACAATATTAACTGGACAATTAACATCATTAGGCAAAACATGAACACCACATTCATGATTAGAAACGAATTCAAGCGTACATCAATACAAGGTTTGCAAATAGTATCGAATTTGAATTAATTACAAGACGCCTATGGCTAATACTAGAATCAACACGATTCATTTTATTGGCTCAAACTTAAAGTTCCTAGGTAGGTCTTCTACTCTCTTCCAATGCACATTCTTAGCTTGCGAGGTCGTGTCCTTCCTTGTATTGTCTTGAGACTTTGACCGCTTGCTTTAATGTCACCGACATTCTCAGTAGAGGAATGGGAACATTAGTTGGTTTTGCTACTCTTTGCATCTCTGTTTAGATGTTCGGGATCGAATTACATGCAGGCACACTAAGGTTCACTTTCTTAACACTAGAAGTGCTGGGATTTGTACTCCTAGAAGGCACACTAGAGTTCTCTTTCTTAGCATTGATGATCCGAATCGAACTACTTAAAGGCACACTAAGGTTCACATTCAAAACATTGGGCATTGAATGAATATCATACTTGGCACTAGGCATCGAACATGGAATCAAAGGATTAACTCTCTCACCTAAGGACTTTGGGCATATTGTGATTAAGCATTCTAGAATTTATTGAGATCGTTTGGCATATAAGCATGCATGCCCAATTGCATTGTCAAGTGGTTTTCTAATTTATCCTCTTCAACAATCTCACGTAGACATTCTAGACAATCCTTAAGGGATGAGAAATATGTTTGAATAGCAAGTTTGTTATTCACGAGATGAGGGGACATATTTCACAGACAAAGCATATTTATTACAAGAGTGAACCTTTGATACACCATTCTCCTCATTGGTCATTGGCATTTTCCCTTTTACATGACTCTTTGATTTTCAATTTCCTTTAGCAATGAAGCTATTTGTTCGTTATTTTTGTTCTGAGTGACCTTTATTGATTCAAATAACTCATTGAAATGACGTTTAACCTTTTCATTTTCTTCTAGAAAACTTTCGTTTTCCTTTTGTAATGCATTTACCAAGTTTTGAAGATGAAACGTTTGAGAATTACGAGAATCCGAGGAGGAGGCATTTGGGAGCCTCGTCATATTGTTCGTTTGACCCTTTAATTGAGAGATTTGGGCTTTCAACTTTACGATCGTGTTGCAATGAGCTTGAATACATTCATCACGTTTGTTAATTTGAAAAGCGCATCAAACTCGGAGCATCCGAGGATGTCTTGATATTTGAAGTTTTGACATTTTCTTTAAGATGTTGATATCTTAGTTGTAAATTAAAATGCTCGACTTCTAGTTTAGAAAAATGTTTAATCAAATTGTCGTGATCATCGGTTCAATTTTCTCATTTAGTTTAAAATTAGTCTTTTCAAGCTCAATGACACGATCATGGGAGACTTTCAGGCAACTTGAGATAATTCATGAAATTGGGAAGCATTAATAGAACAATTTGTAGCGATGAAAACACATCTTGAGCAACACATTCGGTAATAAGAGTCTCATTTAATGTATGTAAGTTCTTCCTCTCAATCTCATTATATTTTAGTGCGCTCATAGTCACTAACCTCAACAATCATAGCATCAAACTCCTTTTCCATTTCTTTAATGTCTAGGTTCATTCCTTTTTGAGGCTTTCAAACCGATCTTTTAGTTGTTTAAAGAAAGGCATGACTTCGTTAAATAACATTCTTTTGTTTGCTCAAAACCCATTTCCCTTGATTATACCGGTGGGTGTGATCCTCTTCTTACAAGTTTTCTCAAAATCAACAAATAGTTGAAAAATAACATATTGGTGATTAAGGTCTTGCTTTTCAGTAGTAATAGTCCTAGGTACTAAATGCATTGGTGTATTTGGAGGATACACAACGTCAAGGCATTTTCCTAAAGGGAGGGTTTGTTACAACAAGATTCTCTCGCTTTTGCTTATCTAAATCCTTTTCAGAACACTTGTTCGGGTGTTAACAACGTCTGAGGCTTAAACATGTTCAAGGAAATCCAATTCTCCTTCTTGTAATCATGGGGTGTGATCCTTATTTTCTTCTCTTTACATCTAGGATCATCTAATTTCTTGTTCATCTTTTCCTAGTGACTTCATCCGATTTCTTATCTTCCTCGATTGCACTCAGCGCAACTAGGTTTCATCTAGGTTTAAGGATTTCATTGCCATCATAAAGAACCTTATGAGCATTTCTAGCCTTTTAATGACCTTTGGATTTGGTTCCTCAACAAGGGAATGCTATGCTTATCGCTTAAGACTCTATGCTTAGTGATTAAGTGAGCAATCAATGGTATTTCCTTGTACGCATAACTTATTTTCAAGCTTGTTTTTAAGGTTTTAGATTAGAAAAATCATTCAAAGTTTTGATTCCTTAGCTTTGAATTCTTGCTTAAGCATTTTAACATTTTCTTGAAGTTCTTGCTTTTGCTTAGCAGTTTAGAAAGCTTTTCTTGTAAGGAGTTTAACTCTTGTTTTAATACTTCTTCTAAACCTACTTTTTCTCGATAGTTATGCGATTTGGTCATCCATCTCCGCTCTGGGTGGTCAACTCAAACTTTGCACGTTGTTCATAAATAGCAACCACGTTCTTTATAGGCATTAAGTTCGAAATTACAGAATCATCGAGGGCATGCACGGTGAATTCATCAAAACATAATCGTTATTGATTGCGAGAAGATGCATTACTTGGTACAATCTACTTACACTTTGAATCGCATATTGATCATATGGGACAACATTGATATTACCCATATTTTCAATATCCGATTCAATAAACACGATTGATTGTACCGTTGTGTATCTTTGCTCATCAACTTCATCGTATAATTTTAATACCTCGAGAGATGAGTTTATGCGTGGATGGGCGAGATTGTGGTGATTAAGAGACTTTAGGAGAGACCATTGGAGAAATGCTAGCCATGAAGATGGTTTGTGCGGTGGGTTCTTCATCAACGTATGAGTCGTATGCATCACAATCGGCTACTTGAAAGGCATTCGATAATTATGGCCTATCTCACGAATTGGTTGCTCATCCACATCCGTGATCATATGTCTTAGCATTTCCTCGACCAAAACAACAATTCCTCTTCGTCCAAAGCTGCACCATTATCCCGAGCTTGCAAACAACATCTTATCCACAAGTATTACGCATTACGAGGCTGTTTTGGTGATGTCGGTTCCTTGCAATGTGTCCTCACCTCCACAATTGTAACATTTGATTGGCTTTGCTTGACCCGATTTCCATTCCTTCCTGCTCGATTTGCAACATAACCTCTACCGACTCTACCTCTTGCTTGTTCATACTTTCTTTGAACTGGCCGCACCATAACTTTCCATCTTTGACAGTGGCTTGATTATGTGGATTGGGCGGTTCGAGATTTTTGTTGGTGTGTGGAAGAGAGTTCATGTTTTGACTAATCGGAAGAGCTAGTTGATTAATGAAGTTTCCCACGTGTGCATCAAAGATCGCCTTGTTTGAACATAGGATCGTGAATGAGTTTGTGATTACCATTACCCATGGGTATGACTTGTGAGGCTTTGGTTGTGATTCCGATGTTTGAGTAGAAGGCGCTTGAGTTATTTGAAGAGCTTGTCTCTCCAGGTTGGTTTTGAACCTGATTAAGAATCCTTTTTCAAACATAGCATGTCTCTCATTCTAAAGGAGGAAGGCATAGAGTTGCTCATAGTTTGTATTCTTCAATCCTTTAGTGAGCTTCATGTATGACAAACTTATGCCATTCGGGATTCATGTTGTTCACAAATTTTGAGTTCAAATGAATGTTAGGCATAGTCATTCGATGTTCCTCATATCATTAACAAGCTTGTGGAATCTCACATAGTACTCATAAACACTCTCATCCGGTTTCATCTTGAAGTGTTCAAATTCATCATAGAGTTGTGATTCTCTGTCTTCCATAGTTAATTCGAACACGAGAGAAGCATCTTGACATTATCCCATAACGCCTTTGCTTGGTGTTGTGATTGATCGACTTGTAGATGTCTTTGGAAGACCTTGAAGTACAATGTTAGAAGCCTTGATATCAAAGATCGAATCTCTCTTGCTCCTTATCATCGAGCTCATCATATGTCTTTGGTCCGTCAATTCCATAGATCATTGTTCCATCTTCACAGATCAATTAAGTCTCTAGTCGTCTCAACCCGACACGGTCCTTCATCAATGGATTTGAGAATGTTGACACCATTTTCCTTTCCAAGACAAGACAATCGATTCGTTGAGCCCAAGAGTCGTAGTCGATTCACAAGCATGGGTGGACGAGTATCCGAGCCTGACTTGAACGCCCCGGCAATAAGTGGAAATGATTGTAGGAACGTTGGAAGACATGTTAATGATTAAACGGATTTTAAAACTCTATGATTAAACCAGAAATAGATTCTTTCACGGATTTTCTTGAATCAAGATAAAACCGTATTCAAAGGAAATCACCCAAGTCGCTAAGACAAAGCAGTGGACTAAGTCGCTAAGTGCTAAGTCGCTAGAGTTCCAAGTCGCTATATAACAACTCGCTACAAACCAAGTCGTTAACAAAATTTTGGCAATTAAGCTAAGCACCAAGTCGCTAAATATTCAAGTCGCTAAATAGCAACTCGCTAGGTACCAACTCGCTAACACCAAGTCGCTAACAATATAAAGTACAAGTCGCTAACTTAAACCAAGTCGCTACTGTAGTGGGAGTCCACTAATCAGATCTTTGTTTGTCACTTTGTCTCACTAGACAAAGTCGCTAACCCTAGCTCGCTATAACTTTCAACTACAACTCGCTACCAAATTGTAAAGCAAGTCGCTACCAAGAAAATTTTTCCGTGGCTCAAGTCGCTAGCATGAAAAAACACATAAACACCACTTTTCAATCCAAAACAACCCAACCAATCGTGATTCAAACCTTCAAAATCAAAACCTAAACACTTGAGATGATTCTAAACACAAAAGTACTATCAAAATCCAAACTTTAACACTAGAAATCAACCAAATGATGCAAAACCACTAAACTTTTCAAACTCAAAACCACCTAAAACCACTAGAAATCCAAAGATATGTAAGATATGATCTAACCATGGCTCTTGATACCAATTGTAGGATATTGGATTTCACATACACATCAAACCATAACACAAAGTAGGCGATAAGTGGAATTCTAGAGAGAAAGTTAGAGGTTTAGGGAACTTAGTGAGAGAAAGAAAATTCTTATTATGAGCTTCAACTCTCTACCTTGGAAGGTAGAGAGTATTTATAGTCTTACAATAAACGCCACACAACGGGTCATGGATCGTGCATACAGGTGGGTAAAGACCCGTCCGTCTCCACGGTGTTACTTAACTAAGTACTACTTAACATAAATGAACCACGACTACTAGCTTTAACGATTACATATACTTGAGGTGACCGACTTTAATACCGGAATTTCTAATTCCTAACAAAACTTCGAGGTTAATTGCCGTCTGTTGGCGATTAACCCCACTATCTACCTTTTCTGCATGTTTTACCACACGACGTGGTCGAACAGATGGGTTTCGTTTGCTAAGCGCGCAGGACGGCTGCAATGTTATACCGATAAACTAGACGCGCTTAGGAACTGGAGGGAAATTTTTTTCTGGGTTGATAAGACGCTGTTTCCCTAGGACTTCGGCTTCTATACCCAGGGTTCACTACCGAAGGATGAACGCCCCCTCCCTGGAACATACAGCGCAGATGATGCGGAAACGATAAACGCCAATCGTATTCCCACGGCCCTACCCCGAGGAATTTTTGTACACATGGGCATCAATCGTAACTATTTCGATAGGCGATGAGGTGCCAACCTTGTTAGACGCGAATGACCGGGGTGGGTGCTCGTCCCCGTACTCCTTTACTTTATTGATGTGAGCCTTTCTTTTCACCTTTGTACTTTATATAACATGTTTGTTGTTTGTTTCTCTGTGTGAGATGGATCTATTGACGTTGTGAATTTGGCGGAAGCGACAGAGCCTTGTAGGGGTGCGCCCGTTGAGAGAGAGGAAGTCCCTATTCTAGAAGCTACTGCGGGGCGCACCATGGAGATGGTTCTGGAGGACCCGGGGAGTGGCTCCCCCGCTTTGCTGGAGGCGACCCCTCTACAAAGCGTGCCCAACCCTAGGGTACCTTCCCCTTTAGTGGAGCCATCACACATAGATGTGGCGGAGAGCATGGAAGACCTCGATGTAGAGACAGAGGAGGCAAGCCACGGGCTAAAGCACAAGAGGGCGCTTGGTGGTGAATGCGCCAGCTCATCCAGGAAAAAACGTCCTGTCATCCTTGACGTGGAGTCGTCATCAGGCGATGCTTTGCCCCTCGCTCAAATGAGACTGCTCCCCCCAAGTAAGTATTGTCGCCAAATCGATTATCTCATGTTTTGGTCGTGTTATTGATTCACTTCTCTTTCTGTGCAGTATTGAAGCTATTGGGTTTGCTTCTGAGCAATCTGGGGAGTCACCACCCAAGGCAAGTCCCGTGCGCGCTGACCCTCATGATCCAAAGGACCAAGGCACCGAGCCGTTGGCAGCTGGGGGTGTGCCCATGGACCAGATAGTTGAGGAGCTTGTTTTTGCTGCTGCGCACCAGGCTACATTGGTTGCGCAACTAAAGTCAAGGTATGTTGGGAGATCACCAGGCGTGCACAAAAAGGATGGAGAGATTGCGCGGTGAAGGCGCTTTGGCGCTGCTTTCGGTCAAGTAGTCATGACTCCTATTCCCAAAACTTCTTTGGGGAAAAGATGGCGTTCTTGACCCAAGTTAGCCAGGAGCGTGCCACGTTGGAAGAGTACAAGGCTTCTTGTGTCTGGGCTGTTAATCATTTGGAGAAGGGGAAGGATTAGCACTTCTCTCGGTTGGGAAAGTTCCGTGAAGCTGTGGATGGGATGTTGAAGGAACAGGAGATGAAGCTGCGCAAGCTCAGCATCGAATATGATGAAGAGTTGTATCCTCAGTTGGTTTCAACGATTGCTGAGCGCAGATGGCTTATCAGCCATGGTTTGCGCCTTACTGCCCTCAGTACTTTGGAGTCTCGAGAGGTGGTAGACAAATTTGGGGCAGTTGTGCAGTGCGCGTTGGCACGTGGTAAGGCGGAGGCCATAGAGGAGCTGCATGAGGGTGGCCTTTTGAAGGTGCATGTCGCACAAGTGTCTGGGTACAATGAGCATGCCTATGAGGATCTGGTCGCTGCGATGAAAAAGATGAAGCTGTTGAAGCTTCCTCAAATTGCTCAGTTGGAACGCGACCAGGACTATCCCATAGGTGTAATTATGGAGGGATTGACATTGGCCCGCCACCGTGCTGATGATGCAGAGGCGCAACCTGATTATTTTTTGAAGCCTGATGAGTCGCAGGTGCAGGTGCCTATTTTTGCTCGCCCCCGCGACATCTTAAACCCTTTCGCACTTGAGAAGGAAATTCCTTTGAAGGAATCCTTAGAAGCTCATGCTACGAGGCTTGCAAAGAAGAAGGGTGTTAAGGGAAAGGCTATTCTGTGTGGTCTTGGCGCAACAAGATCTTCCTAGATCCGACGGATACATTAGTGTTGCTACGGTATCACGCCAAGATTTTGATTTGTTGAAGAAGCTAAAAGAGGCTGGGGACGCTGCAAGCCATGTGGAGAGCTCATCTCTTAGGCGTTGTAATAGTATGTAGGTTATATCTTCTTTGTAAATATCCTTTTGGAAGAACTCGTTGTCCTTAATAAAATTTTCCTTATGTTGAATGCGTGTTGATGTGGTTGCGACTTATGATGTTTGTACTCAGTTATCTGTCTTTGCATAAAAACGTACTTGTTGTCTAAGTATCAAACTGTTACATAAGCACGAAGAATATGTGAAGTCCATAATCATGTATGAAAGTCATGACCTATCGTACTTGAAACATAGTGTCTAAGTACTTGTATCATAATCGTGTATGGTGTGATATGCGTCTTTGATCAGAATATCATATCAAGGAGTCAAGAGTCTTGATTCCTAGTTTGTTAAATGCGCACAATATGCATTGTTGCGCATCCATCATGGAATGAAAATTGAACTTATTCCAACGTCTTGAAAATAAGGTAATTAACAAGGATGCATGATCCAATGTTGATAGGTTTGCAACCCTCTTACTCAACGAGTTATTTAGTAGGTTTACTCATCCTTTGCACCATCGTGGGTTTACTAAGTGCATGCACGCCATGTAGGCAAAAGATAATATAACAATAATGTTGAAACATAAATATTATGTAAATAACAAATGGGAATGTGTCGCGGAGTTAGCTAGAAACCGCGACGTTTTATTAATACTTGCAAGTTTTTGTAAAAGAAAAAAGACATTTGCCTAAGTAAAACAAAATGTAAATACACGGATATTTATTGAGCACTATATTAAAGTGTGGGAGTATCCGTGTGCTGGGCCGTAGCCGTTCTTAGAGATAGCATCGTTTGAGATTGCAGATGTTCCATGTGCGTGGTAGCTCGCGACCATCCATGTCACGCAGCTTGTACGCGCCTTTTCCTAATGCTTCAATGACCTAATAAGGTCCTTCCACTGGTCCAAGCTTTCAGATCCTCTGCGTGGCTCGCATCATTGGCGCGATATACAAGTCGCTCGTGCGAATGAGACGCTCAACTTTAGCATCGTAGTATCCCTTCATTTTGACTTAGCTCTCGCCTCACATATAGGCTGCGCTGCTTTCTTCCAACAGTCCAAGTCAATCGCCGCTCATCGTCATTGGTTGTAACATTAACTTCGGCAAAGGCGAATAGTTGGCATCCCGATTTGGCCGGTATGACGGCTTCATCCCATAGACAAGAGAAAAGGGAGTGTCTCCGTGCTAATTTTGATTGAAGTGCGGTCGCCCAAAACATGCGATAATTCCTCCACCCACCTTCCTTTAGATTTGTCTAAAGCGTGCTTTAATTCCTTCACCTAGGCTACGATTTGCACGCTCGACCAAACCATTGGTTTGTGGGTGTTTAACCGACGTGAAGTGTTGGGCAATATTCGCCGCACCACTATTTGAAAGGGTTGTCACATAATTGTTTTCCATTGTCGAGATGATTTCCCGTGTAATCCGAAACGGCATACGATATTGTCCCAAACAAATCGCTTTTACCGGTTACTGCGGATTGTCGCGACCGCCTTTGCCTCGATCCATTTAGTGAAATAGTCTATAGCCACTATAAGGAATTTCAATCCCCGCCGCAATAGAGAAGGGCTGCAATGTCGATACCTTATTTATAGAATGGCCATGGCGGCGTAATAGGTGTTAGCTCCTATTGTGGTTGGCGTGGAATTGGTCTGTGAACTTGGCAATCACCACTTTCTTATTAAGTCCCCGCACACAAAGGCATCGAGGCCAAGAGTATCCTCGACCGTAAGCGCGTGCTACAACGGACCGTGGTCCGAGTGCATACTACATGAACCAACGTGGATCTCTTGAGTACGTAATCGCTTGAAGGGTCCCACACATCGAAGCCATGGTTGTAGAAATGAACGCCGATATA
The DNA here is from genome assembly GCA_022545495.1 of Chrysanthemum lavandulifolium. Classification (NCBI taxonomy): domain Eukaryota; kingdom Viridiplantae; phylum Streptophyta; class Magnoliopsida; order Asterales; family Asteraceae; genus Chrysanthemum; species Chrysanthemum lavandulifolium. The sequence continues at coordinate 240,998,492 of CM040243.1, read as the reverse complement.
GTATATCGTCCCCAAGTTCGAACCTACGTGATGTGCGTCGTACTCATCGGGCATCCTTCGCTTGGGGCATACGCCTGCTTATAAACTCAAGATTGGGGTCATCCATGTAGGACCTTGTTCCTCTATCACGTGGATATCTCCATCTCGAGATGGACTTGCTCTTCGTAGTTTCACCAATACTTGTTTTGACAGTGCCCAAAGCTTGTGGATGCAATCTTGCTCGGTGCATCCGCCTTCTACTTTTCCCTCTAGGAACTTGTTTGATGGTAAACCGTCAAAGCCATGGATTAGGGACTTGGTCTTATCGTGGTATTGAATCATGTTTTCCTCTTTAGCCACATACCGCCCAACACATGGTTGGCTACTAAATGGGAATCCACATTTGCTTCTAGGTTGCGATGCCCATTCGGAGCTGCAATGCGAATCCAAAGAATCATGGCTTTACACGCCTCGTTGTTCGTGGTTTGGAATTCAAACGCAGCGTAAGTAAATTCCATTCCTTCGGACTCGTGAGGATAAGGCTGCGCGACCCGTCTACGCATGAAGATCCATCCGTAAATAGGATCCATGGTTCTTGCGGTTCCACCTGCTTTGTGAAGGTGCCTCGTCGTCTCGGTTTTCGATGATGAAGTCTCGCCAAGATTCCGCCTTAACCGCGATGCGTGGTGCGTAGGAGATGTTATGTTCACCAGCAACACGCTCCATACGTAGTCGTCCGATGCGTCGGGTTTGGAGATGATTTGCTTGATAGGTTGTTCGTGATCACCGCTATTGGATGCGCCGGAAGTACTGCGTACCGTTTGGCGGCGAATACTAATGCCAAGACCAACTTCTCCATTGCACTATATTTAACCTCCGCTTTCTTGAGTGATTTGCTTACAAAGTATACGGTGTTTATCTTGAATCCACATGCATCGAGTATCATACCGATCGCTCCATTAGTCGCAGATAAGTACATAATTAATTCTTCTCACAGGCGGGCGCAACTAAGCTGGGAGCGCTGCTAAGTGATATTTAAGCTGTATGAAAGCTTCTTCTGCTTCCATAGTCCAGTGAAAGTCTCCCTTTTTTGTACACTTCTTGAGCGTTTGAAGAGAGGGAGTGACTTGTCTCCTGATTTGGACAAGAATCTATTCAAACCGGCAAGTTTTCCGTTTAGAGATTGGACTTCTTTCAACGTGCATGGTGAAAGGAGTTGGATGACAGCCTTCATTTTTCTGGACACGGTCTGATGCCATCAGGCTCTATCAAATATCCAAGGAACATGCCTTCTGTAGCGCCAAAAGTGCATTTCTTGGGATTTAGCTTCATGTTGATCTTTTTTAGTGTCTTAAATGTTTCCTCAATGTCGTTCACCAATTCATCCTCCGTATGGATTTTGATGACAAGGTCATCAACATAAACCTCTAGGTTGCGGCCACATGCTTTTCAAATGCGTTGTCCACTTAATTGGTAGGTGGCTCTGCATTCTTCGCCGAAGGGCATCTTAGTATAACAATAGGCGCCTTGGCTTGTATGGAAGGCCATTTTTCTTCATCTTCTTTAGCCATCCGATTTGGTGGTATCCTTTGTGTCGCCCAAGAAGCATTTAAGTGGGTATCCATACAAAGATTCTATCTTCCAGTCTATCTACGGTAGTGGGTAGCGATCATGGACATGCTTTGTTGAGATCCGTGAAGTCCACGGACATCCGCTAACCACCGCCGCTCTTCGATCGATATGTGCCAAACCGTCAAGTCAAACAGACTTAAAACGATTTTAAACACAAATACAATGAAGATCGAGAGAATACAATGAATTCCCGGTCGTTAAGTCCCAAGGAGACTCAATGGTGTGTTAAACAAACTCGAGACGATAGAATGATCACTAATGATAGTGATCGGAAAGGATTAAGATCAATATTACACTCTTTGAAAAGGTTTATAAATTTAAGCGACTTAAATACAAATTAAGATGATTAAAAGATAAAGATATTAAATAAACGCTATCACTATATTTAAAGTGATGAACGTTTAAAACCAAAAACGACGTTTAAATTAAAACTACGTAACGCGTACAAAATAAAACGTGAAACTTATACAATATAAATCCTAAAAATATGAAAAATACATTTTTACAATCCTAATGATAAAAGAAAATTTATAGAAAAAAGAAAATTATTTATAACACTATTTATTTAATTATTATTAATTAAAAACTATTTATTAAGTATTTAAAATGCACTAAAATAGAAGAAAATACAAAATTAACCTAGAAAAATGAAATTATAACTTAGAAAAATCTAAAATATGATAAAACTAATTTTAAAACAGAAAATATATTTTTTAGACTTTTTATGTATTTATTATTAATTTAAAACTATTTAAAACTAATTAAAATGCTAAAAAATACTTTTTAAACTAAGAAAATTATGGAAAAATACTTTTTATTACTTTTATATTTATCTTAACCTAAGAAAATAGAAAATATATTTTTTAAGCTTTTCTAAATTATTTGTATTAAATGCTATTTAAAAAGGCTTAAAACTAATTTAAATTAAGAAATATAGCAAACAAGCTAAGAAAATCTGAAAATTTCGGGATAAGCTTAAAATAAAGTTAGGAAGCTAGGAAAATTAGAAAACATAGGGTTATGAGGAGGATTTGAAACCGATGTGGAATGTGCTAAGAAATAAGCACTTAGATTAAGCTGAAGGACCAAACAAGCATTAAAGCGATCTGAAACTTGAACAAGCTAAAATAACCCTAAAGCAACTAAAAACAACAACCCATAACCTCTGGATTGCTAGTACAATGATTTGATCAATATGAGCTATAAGCTAAAAAGCAAGTGAGAGGTAGGCAACTTTAAGCTAAAACACAGGATTCAAATTGTCGAACATGAAAAATAAAAGTTGGGACATAAAGAGGACCTGGTTGAGTATCTATAAGCCAAAAATTAGCTCAACACAAGCTCTTGTGAGCTTACTGTGAGCTCTGCAAAACCTGCATAAAACCTGTGCAGGCCTAATGCCCTGCACAGGGGATTTGGTATCCTATTGATAAGCTCTTTTGAGCTTTTAGAAAAAATTACAAAATCCCACTAAAATAGGCATAAGAAACTAGACTAGTATCACTTTCTAAAACCACAAGTTTCATGGAAAATGACTCAGAAATGAGGTCAATAAAATTCACTCCAGTTGGCCAAAATCGAGTTTTGTAATTTGACTTTTGAGCAAAAGTGGAAAGTTGACTATTTCCAACTTTGATCTTGATTTATGGACCTGGAAATGATATATTAAAGTGAAATGGGACTCTTGCAAGATGTATTTATGAAATTTGAACACAAAAGAGCTTTTGACTTGCTAAAACTCCAACGGTGAACAGTGGAGACAGAAAAATGAATGTGTTGACTAATGAGATTTGCACAAGTACTTGATTCAAATGAGCATGAACTAGCTTCACAAGCATGAAACAATGTAAATTAACCACTACCTACTCCTTTAAGATGATAATTCAATGAGACCCAAACACACCTTTTGAAAGCAGTTTTGAGACTTAAAACATCTGAAACAAGTTTTTAAAACAAACAAGCTACTAATTAACTTATATCAACTATATTAAACAGATTTCAACTAAAATTAACGAGATTAAAACACATAAACTAAGAATGCAATTTTTTAGAAATTTCTTACAAAATGAGTTTATGCATGAAATGGAGAACCAAGATCGAGAACCCACCCTATTGCTTCCCAAGAAGCTCTATACCAAAGATAATCCAAAAGTAGCAATCTGCAATCTTGTCTTGATCATGTCTCCATGTGATTTTTATTTTCAAGCTATTTTGAGTAATTATTTGGTATTTTCTGCTTTTGAGATTAAACAAAATTTTACACTTTCTAAAGCTTTCAGAAGCTATAACATGAACTTTTATGAGCTTTTGAATCCAAGATAATAACTATTAACACCCTTTAAATATTTTGAAGATTCAAGCTTAAAAATGGCATTAACTAAATTCGTACATAAAACTTAAAATTGAGACTGAAAGTAGATTCTTGATACACTGAAAATAAGATTACAAATGCTTGAAAGTTTTTAACATAAACTAGAAAACATAAAAACTTAAAAACGACATGTTTAAAACTAAATTACACTACTACTCTCTCTCTCTTCTCTTTCTTGCTTTCTTTTATATGCAAAAGACTTTTTTCACTTGCTCTGAGCTTTTCCCACTAATAATGTGGACCTTTGGATAGCTTGGAGTTGAAATTGGCCGTTTGATCATTTTGGCGCCAAAGTGGACTTTAGCAGTTTAGGTTGAGTGAGGTGAGGAGAGATGCAATAAATGATTTTTGTAGTTGTGTTGAGGTGGGGGGACAAGGAGATGAGGGGGAATGAGGTGGAGGTGTGGGAGATGGAGTGAGCAGGTTAGCAGTTGGAGAAGGTGGTCTAAATGGCGCCAAGTGGGGAGTTTGACTTGGGTTGGTTTATCTCGTTGACCGGGTTGGATAGGGTAACGGGTAAAGGCCGGGTTAAAAGGTGTTGGGCCTAGTTTGTGGATTGGGCTTAAGTAGTAACTAGGTCCGTTTGGTATAAGTATAATCACAAGGTCCTAATATGTAATTTCAAACTTCAGGACCAAAGCATGCCATCGAAAATGTATCCCAAGGGTTGGTTTTGACAATCTCCAATAATATAAGGACCATATTTGCCATCTTTGAAAATTCCAAGGACCATTTATGACATTTTAAAACCCGAGGACCAAAGTTGTAATTTTGCAATTTTACATTTCAAAGGTTTGTTTGACAACTTTTGAATCCCATGGACCTTAAATGACATTTTCCTTTATTTTGATTTACGTGGACTGCTTTTGACAACTTTTGAAACTTGGGGACTAAACCGCCAATTTTGCAAATTTGATCGTTTTCATCCGATTTTGATATTTTGCATTTAAAACACATAAAACACTAATTTGTGATATTTTGATCATTTTGATGTGTTTCGAGTGTTTTCGGATGATTTTCTGATCTATACAAGATACAAAATGATGAGTATTTAGACACTCATCATCGACCATCACCGGGTTGGAAAGCTAGTCATGGTAATAGACTTCTCGCATGATACCGCATCCACAAGTTTATGTACTTCGCTAGAATTGCTTGTGCGGCTACGGAGCCCGGCCGCTTCTTTTGTCGTCCGGGAGTATCCTTGTCGGATCCTCAACTCAGGTTACAGAATCGAGCGTGGTACACCGGTCATGTGCTTTGGTTCCCATGCAAAGATATCCGTGTTCTTTTGCAAGAGTACGCACACAATACGCCTGTCGTTATCCATATAGCGATCCCGATCGATACTTCTTGCTCTGGGTAATCGGGATGGAGTGCAACCTCGTGTTTGGCACTTTATTTGCGCGCTATTCTGGGATGTGTGTCGTCTTAAATGTGATTGTGTTACATTCTCCAGGTGGTACAGTGGTATTGTAGAGAGTAACAATGCCTCCCTCCACCGGGAATTTGAGCATCCCATGTGATGTAGATGGTACTGCGCGTATGGCTGAAATCCCTGGTCTTCCAATAATGCCATTGTATGGCGAAGGGGATTTGATCACCATAAAATTCATCCAAGCTGTCGTGGAGTGTTCTTTATTGCCAACATTGACTAGTAGGCGTATTTGCCCCATCGGCCATATCTTTTCTCCTGTAAAACCAGTCAACGACGTCCTGACCGGGCTTAACTGACTCCGTATCTCAGGTCACAGTCGTTTGAAACAGTGTTCATACATTATATCTGCGGATGCTCCTCCATCAACATACATGCGGTGGATATCGTGACCCCCTGCATTGATTTCAATGGTGAGCGGTTCTACCACTGCGTTGTTCGCAACCAAGGTGGGGAAGGAGATTTCGCCATCATGAGAAAACTTTTGGCCGATCTTACGCTTAGTCATTCACGCCATGATTGTATCATGTAGTTGGTATCACTTTATCTTTGGGTACTTCTTTCTTGTTCCCGCCTTTTGCTTATCTTTCCTCCTTGATGTTTTTAACCAAATGGTCCAATCGCTTCTTTACTAGCTTATTAATTAGTCGGCGCAATTGGACACACTAATTGGTGGTGTGGCCCTTCCGTCCATGATAGTCGCAGATCCGTTCCCCACGCTACCGATCTTCCGGGTGCGCATTGGTGGGGGTCTCGGGATGTTCGCGCTTCCGCCGCGAATATCTCCTTTGGAGTCTTAGTTAGCGGGGTATATTTGTCATTATCTCGTCCCGCCACGGTTGCGCGTAGTTCCTGCGGTTACTACTCCGGTCAATGGATTGTCTCTAGGTGTTCTTGTGACCTATAGTTTGGGTAGCCTTTCTTGCTATTCGCCGCGCTTCTCCTTGGATAAAAGACCTTGTGCGTTTCATTAGTTCATCAAAGGTTTGGGGACCTTGTCGTTCACTTTTGATGAGTTTTGGGTTATTTATCCCGCTCATGAATCACGAGATCTTTAGTATTTGGGACATGCCTTGACATGTATGCACTGTCTTTGTGGCGCCCGCATAAGCGCCAGAGATTCCTCTCGCTACTGCTTTTACTCTAGCAAGTTCGACGGGGTTTTGGCGACTTCTTCTTTGAGTGAAGTTCAGCGAAACACCTTCGCAACTTTTCAAAGCCATCAATGCTTGCGCGGAAGCTTCATCAACCAATTTCGCGCATTTCACTAATGTGGAATTGAACATGTGGCACCACACAAGTTGTGGCCAATTTCGATGGTAGCGGTGATTCGAAAATTTTAGGTGGTCGTCAGGATCACTGTTCCATCGTAGGTTTTCACATTGGCGGGCATGCGCCTCTTATCTTCGAGAAATCGGCGATGCGTCGGGTGAACGCATCCACCTTTTGGCCGTGCGAAGAGACATATCTTCCTCCTCACGGTCGCGATATCTTTCCTTGGACTTCCGGTGTCTTGTTTATTGTCCTCGTTGTCCAGGAATCTCGAGGACGAGCCTCCCTTTTTCGGTGGCTTGCCGACCGCCCTCGAATCGGATCTTGAAGAGCTTTCACTGGGAGTGTCGTCGTCAAGTCTGCATCATGGACCCCGCGGCTACCAAGCCTAGCGTGGACATTGGTACGTCCGTCCTCTTCGTGTTCTTTTCGGATACCGCAGTCACCTTCGCCGTTCTCAACTCTCCTCCCAAGACGGTTATCCTTCCCGCGCCTCCTTCCGATGACGCGATGGGGATGTCTCGTGCATTGTGTCAAAGTTTAGTCTATCCGCAGTTTTGATTCGACCTCTTTTTGCCTCCTCTGCATGAGGGCGCCAAGGTTTCGTAGTTTTGAGACACGAAGTCACTGGCGCTAGTTCAGTGACCCTTCTAGCGTGAGGGTTGCTGTTTCCACCTCTGAAACCCTGTTATGCTCAGGTGCGCCTGGCGGGGTTGTGAGGTTCGTGGGATTGTCTCCCACGATTATCCTCCGGCGTGAGAGTAAGTAATCGGTTTTAGGGTTTAGTGGAGAGTTAGGGTTTGAAATCATACCTTTAATGAGGCTTGAGATGCCCTTTATATACACACGAAATCCTTATTGGTTTCGTGTTCTCCAACCTTCGGCGTATTCCGCCTAAGTCGGTCATTGAATACATATCTCCAAAATAAGAGATTTCGGATATCCAAAGCCATAAATAACTTTGGGTTTGGGCCTTCGTGAGCCCAAACCGTTATCGGGTTAGCCCAGTCGTACTGGGCTCGCTAGTAGCTGTCATTGGTCGGGTTCGTGACCCGAATGCGGACTATACATCATCATTGCTCATACAAATATCTTAGCCTTACAATGAGTGAACAAAATGAACAATATTATGGTTTGTATATCCTAGAGGCGAGGGCAAAGGAGTGATGTTACGATGGAAAAGTGTGTTTGTGTACGTTTTTTCTTTTTCTTTTTGTTAGTTAAAAAATACCGAGTAATCAAAGTGTAACTAAGATAGTTTTATAACTAAACCATGAGTTTTTGAGAGTTAGAAAGTTCTTAATATAACACATAAAAAATTAAAAAAAATAATTGAAAAAATTACAACATTTATCAATAAATTACTACATAACTTAAGATTTCTAAAGATAATCACTATAGCGGCCAACAAGATGTCATCTAACTGCTTCTCTTTCTATGCAAACACTATCTAAGTGTTTGTTAAGCCTTTCCTAAAAGCTAAGTCCTAGTGTGAGTTTGGTTCGATTTAGCTTCTGGCCTAAACAAAACTTTATTTTCATCTATTAAAAAAAAAAAACAAACTAGGTTATGTTTGATTTAGATTATATTGGTTTTGTTTGGTGTTTGTTTTTTTCAAAGCTTTTACTTCTTTATGTGCAAACCATATCTGTAGAAGAAGAGGTACATCTAAAGTCTTCATCTGCATGGAAGAAAATTGTTTGTTTTGTATGCTATTGAAGTACTTATTTCCATTTTTTATATCTTTTGTGTGTTTTTACATTTTTATACGTTTTCATTTGTTTTATACGTTTTTGTACATTTTCATACGTTTTCATCCGTTTTAATAAGTCTTCGTCCGTTTTTATGCGTGTTCACCCATTTTATACGTTTTCGTCCGTTTTTATACGTTGTCGCCCATTTTCTTACGTTTTCTTATGTGTTTGTCCGTTTTCATATGTTTCTGTCCGTTTTTATACGTTTTCTTCCATTTCTATACGTTTTTCTTACATTTGTACCTGTTTTCTTACCTTTTCATAAGTACAATTTGGATTTAAATTAAGTTGAAACTTAATTGTTCTTTTAAAATAAATACATTCACTTTAACCAATATTGGAGATATAAAAAATATATATATCTCTTTCGTATACGATATTCACAAACCGATAACGTCTTATGATATACGTATTTATTTTCCGTACATTGATATCTGGTTATCATCAAACCGAAGCCTCGTTCACCCTCGACATACTTTCTGCGTATACACTTCCATAAGCCAATACTATCAAACCTTTGAAAACTGTTTTAAACTATATGATGCCACACAAACAACAGCAACACAAACATTGTAAAACTTATAAAGTTTAGTTGAACTTTATCAAGTCTTAAAATGGAATAAAGAATAAGTTTGCCGTACTAAATTAGGTTGCGTGTCAGAGCCACCCACTATCACTGATTGATTTATTGCACTGCATACTGCGAATTGCTAAGGTGAGTTTCATAGCCCCCTACTTTTACCTGTTTTTCATAACTGTTTTTGGGGAGAATACATGATCGTTTTTACTTAAACTCAATGCTCATTTTATCTGAACAAGTGAACCATTTACTCAAGTTGTGCTGATTGGATTGATTTAGTTATTCAGATGAATTATGTGTTTACCTGCCACATGCTTGATTATTTTCTAATGAACACAAGTATTAAAGTTATTGCTTGCTTTTACATAAGTACTTGAAACTGTAATGCCTACATAACCGAGTGAACTGGTAACATGACCGAATGAACTGGTCACACCTGCTATGAACATACATGAACGAATGAACTGATCACATAACTGAATAAACTAGTAACATGACCGAATGAACTGGTCACATAACCGAATGAACCGGCCAAACGAACATTAAATCTTGTGGTCCACATAGCTTTTGCAAACTTAAACCTATGAACTCACCAACCCCGTGTTGACACTTTTTAGCATGTATTTTCAAGTTTAAAGGCGATAGCTTAACTTTGGAGGCGTAAGGCAAGGGCATGACATTGTTGTTAATACAAATATCATCATTATACGTTATTTATATTTTATGATCTTTACCTAAGTTTTGTTAACGACAAAATTAAGTTTAATTTTTGTAAAGCATAAAGCTTGTCAAGATTAATAGATATTAAAACAAGCTTTTCCTTAAATAATATCTTTATCACTCAAGAATTTACATTTTGATTAGTCATATATCAATTAACTTTGATATTCCTCTAAACCATAATGTATGTTAACATTTTTAGATCAAGCATGTTTTAGTTTCTTAAAACAAAACATTACATATGTATTTACATTTAAACATATTTCTAAAAATAGAAAACAACATATGACATCATGTGGTGCATCATTGAAATCTCTAGAGGATTTCAGAAGATATCTTGTGTGGATTTGGACTCTACATATCTTACATAATCTAGGTTGGATTTGGTTGACTTTAGTAAGATTTTGGTAATCTAGCTGTCAAACCCCGACGACACCAAACGTTTACATGGGCGGAACCATTTTTATGGTTCCGTGGTCCGTGGTGACAGCAGGCTGTTTTGGCTATAAATAGCAAGCCAACCCAAGTTGTTTTCTCATCCCTTTCTAGCATAATCACATACATTCATTCTCTCTAACATTTCTAACTCAGTTTCATATCATTATAGCGATCCTCTTTTGTAGCTAAGAAGATCAAGGCATATTCAAGCTTCAACAAATAGTTGGAAGTCTTGTTTGTTTTGTTGTTGTACGATCTAGTCTTGTTCATACATCATTGTTGTACCAAACCATCATAAACTTGTGAGTGTGAGTGGTTAGTATTTCAGTCCTTAAAATACATTGTGTGTGGGAGTGGTTGTATCCTTGCAAAAGAACTCGACATCTAGCTTAGTGTCGGGAATAGTGTGTAAGCGAAGTGTAAAGGTTTCTCCGCCGGTGAAAGGAGCTTGTTGATTAGTGAAGTTAAACTCTCAAGTTGGAGACTCGGGGAGTGGAGTAGGGCAAGGAAAAAGAGTCCTTGTAGACCGAACAACTATAAAAAACTTGTCGTGGTTTGATTGTTTCTTTCCTTATTTACTCTTTATATATTGCTTGCATATTGTTTGATATCTTTGATCAATATCAATTGATTATTACAATAAGTTTCAAAACAAAGATTTTAATCGGTAAACTATTCAACCCCCTTCTAGTTTTCCACAAATTGTTACCAGAGCCTCGTTGCTCAAAATTTCTAAAATATATTGTATTTTATAAACTTGAAACGATCCATGGATTCCGGAAACTTTAAAGAAGGGCAATCTATGCAAAGACCACCACTCTTTGAAACCAATGGATTTATCTATTGGAAAAACCGTTTTGAAACATATGTAAAGTCAAGAGATATAGATCTTTGGTTTGTTATAATTGATGGAGACTTTAGTCCTACAACAAAAGATATTTCTAGTGATGATCAAAAGAAATTAATAGCTAAAAATAATGAAGCTAAAATGATGCTTTATAATGCTTCACCTAGAAAAGAATATGAAAGAATTTTTATGTGTGAAACCGCAAAAGAGATTTGGGAATCTTTAATTATTACACATCAAGAAAATTCACAAGTCAAGGATAACAAAATTGATCTTCTTATTCAACAATATGTTATCCCTGAAGATGAAACCATTGATTGTGGATTCGCTCGCTTTAATACTATTATTACTTCTCTTAAAGCACTTGATGAAACTTTTAGTAGTAAGAACTTTGTCGAAATTTCTTAGAGCACTCCATCCAAGTGGAGAGCAAAGTAACGGCTATTGAGGAATCAAAATATCTCTCAATAATGTCACTTGACGAGCTAATTGAAAACCTCAAAGTACACGAAATGGTGATGGAGAAAGATCAGAGATTGATTGTACAATAATTCATACGACTGGCCTTCGATGGTGATCGAAGGGTATGAGGTGATATGCTTGCGCCAAACTTGTAGTCAATATGCAATAAGAAATAGTAGACACTTGTTAAGTGATTGCGCAGGGGTTGGGCCTCACGAACCACCTCCCGTGAGAGTAAGTATGTGATATGAGTTGTAAATAATATGATGTATGTGAAATACCGTGTTGAGTGAACATACCATTGAAATGACTCGTCCAACCTATTTATAGGTGATGAAAATAGCTTGGAGAGTGTTAGCACACGTTAATGAGATCATGGGGGCGCCCCCGATTTGTGGTAACCGTTAGGCTTCATCCTCACTATCTCGGACTTGGCGGGAAGCTAAGGACATAGTGGGACGTGGGGAAGACCAAGTCAAGGTTCTTATTTGTCTTGGCATCTTCAAGGAAGACACCGGAAGGGCATAGGCCTTCGGGTGGCGGATTCCAACCTGGTAACCATGTCAATAATGAATGGTTTTACGCCACCAATGACTTATGAAGAAAGACTTGGGTCTTCGTAATGCAAATTCGACTGAGGACGAAGGGGGGTCCTTCGACCTGATCGGAGGGTACGTCATCAAGCCCCCCAATCGAAAGTGATATGTACGAACAAGAAATATTGCTTACGACTCAGAAATAAGAACGAAACTTCCCCTTCGTCACAAAAACGAACAAAAATGAAAAGTCTTGCGCCTATTGACCGTAATTAATGCAAATAATTATCCTAACCACCCCTTTTCCTCGGTAAAAGAGAACATCTTTTCAAAATTTAAAAGATTTTTGAAATCCGGTGGTAAGGGGATGAGTAATTACACGTGTAGGGCCGAGATTTTTCATCTTGTAGGGTATATAAAATGTAAAAACAGTAAAACCCTAACAAAATTTATCTCTCGCCCAAGTTTTTTCACCTACTAAAACCTCTTCCGATCAAGCTTTCGATCAAACAAGGTAAAGTGCTCCTTCTTCTTTGTATTTCAAATACATTATTGTGTATTTTAGAAGGCTCCATGTCAACCAATAAAAAATTTGTAATAAAGCAACAAGGTTGCACATTAACAAGGGAGGAGCTTAAAGCGTTCCTCACTGATTACCCGATTCCAAAGGAACATAAAATCATGCTACCGAGTAGAAATCAAGGGATATTTGATGCCCCTGAAAATTATGTAGGCCTTTATACCCATGCTTTCACCACTTCCAACCTTAGGATACCTTTGCATCCTATGATCTTAGAATTCCTCCGGTATTATGAGGTACACATTTCTAGGTTCAACCCTTTTGACCTAGCCAAGCTTACAACATTCATCGTGATGTGCAAAGCTTATGGGTTCGAACCATCCTCGATCGTGCTTAGGGTTTTGAATCTATATCCGGAGGAGATTGGTTGACCTTGGCCAAAAGGGGTGAAAAGGATGTGCCCATTCGATGATAGGCCTTTTACGAACATAAGGAACCGAAAGGCAAATTCTTTTATATCCACAACACCATTATCCCTCCGGCATACTCTACATTGTTAAACCCAAAATTTCAATATGATGAAAAAAGGTTCAACAATCCATTGCCCTATACTGTGAGAAGAAACCCTTTGTATCAACGTTTGGCTCGTCATCCAGCTGATTGCCAAACATTCCCTGAGCCAATCCTTTTCATGGCTGGCATTGCTGAAAGATGGGATGGGTCTCCTTTGGTACCTGAGATTATTTGTGATGGAGAAAGTATGTACTTTTTTGATTAAAATAAGAAATAAAAACTTATCTTCATGATATTTATCTTATTTGCTTCTTTGTGCAGAGATGTCGTTCAGGAACTTTGTGGTGGCTGGTGGTGCAAAGGAAGTAAGCTTCTTTCCAAAGAATCCCCAAGAGACAAGCTATGGCGTGGGCTCCCCATCAGTGTCCATGAACAACAATGATGTGGAAGCCCAGCCCATCGAGCCTCAGATCGTGCTCGCTCCTCCGTCAAAGGAACCCATAGATGTGGAAGATCAACTTGTAGAACGTTGTCGACTCGACGAACCGGTCTCGGAAGGACGGTTGGCCATCGTGGGACCCTCCGGCATAGGTGGCGGTGGTTCAAGTAGGAAAGGTAGCGATGCTAAAGTCGTGAAGTCGCGCTTCAAAAGGAAACTCATCCTACCTACTCCTCCTCTCGAACTACCCGGCAAAAGAGTGCCTGTGGTAAGGTGTGGAATTTCCACCATCGAAGGGCCCAACGGTGATGATATCCATGGTAATGTTTCATGCCCGTAATAAAAATCGATACCGATAATAATATGTTAACACATTTATATATGCCGCAGGACTTCGACACGAAGAACTTCCTCTCTTAGCTTGTCATCAACTCGTGGACCATGTAATCCCACCCACCGGAAGGGGTGATGAACAACATGTCCATGGAAAGACTCTGCGACCTCCATGACAAAAGTTATGTCCGAAAAGGTGCATGCTAGACAACCAACTCAATGCTAGGACAAGGGAGCTGCCGTCTTTGTCACCAAAGCTCGAGAAGAAATAGATGTTATCTTGAGGAGGAGAAGGCTAGGGATCAAAAGTATTTAGACACGGAGAAGAAGTGTGAAGATGCCTTGGAGGATTTTGACAAGAACCCTTGGTGCAAGATCTCGTGAGCCGAGAATGAAAGCTCAAAGGTCGGTGGCAACGAGCGAGGCCGAATGCAGCAGTTAACCGTCAAGGCTCAATGGTCGCTGGCTATAAGGAGCGGATATCCGTTTTTCATCCAAGTGTGGAGGCCTCGAACAAGAGAGGGCGGTTCTTTGGACCAAGAGATCAAGCTCGAGAAAAGGTGGACAGGTTAAACCTTCGTTTGAAAATGAAGAAGGACAAGGTGGACACAGTAACCAAGGTGATCCCTATGTTGCTATGGAACTTTACCATAGCGATGATGTGGGATTGCCATTGAATGTGGTGAATCTGCCATTTTCCATGGCAAGTGTACCACTTTGGAGGAGATTGCAAGAGGCGGGAACCGGTGGTGCCTGGAGAAAGTTCCTTACTGAGGCAACTCATGAAAAGAGTATGATGATGCGGTAATAAATTAATCGCTTTAGAGTTCCCTTTCCTTGCAGATGTGACGAAGGACCCGGCGGCCTCAATTGAGACCTGCTTGGCCAAGAAGCCAAGGACGGTCCACCTCCGACTTCCTCCAAGAAGACTCACACCCAAGGTTCCCTCTCCAGTTGGTGATCCCACTCATTCCAAGGTTTGATGAAGGCAACCATGTGGTTGTAATTTGATCCACGGTGGTATGTACCTATTTAAAACAATTATATGTGTTCCTTTCCGTGCTTCGTGCATGATGAAACAATTAACATGTGGTATGTGTGATGTAGGCTACGGCCTAAGACAATATTTTATTTTGTTGGATCGTTAAGGCTACGGCCTTTTTTAGACTAGTTAAACTAGTCAGTAATCTACCTTGAAGCCACTAGGGCTCGAATTTTGCCATGTGTGATTCTTCTCTTATTATTTTTACTTGTGTAAAAAATATTTTTTACAACCTAAATGGTAGATGCATAGCCTCATTATGTGTAGTTACTTCACCAAGAATATTAGCAATCGATAATTTAATCACGATGAGGGTCGCGACCCACTCCATCTTGATCCTTTGGGCAGCGAAAGGCTTAAAATACCTTAAGGCCATATAGGAAAGTTAATGTGAAGTTGAGATGGATGTTATGCATATGAGCAAGACATGTTGTTTAGTCTTTGTACATCCCTTCGACATTGAAACTTATAAAGCGACTTGGTGGACAAATCTTTGTTGTATTGAACGAAACAAGAGATTTGAGGGAAATGCGTTATATCATTAAGTGGGTAGGGAGGATTACATCATTTTAAGAAATGAATACTAGACGCCTACCATTAATGCTTCTTTCCTTAAGTGAGAAGAATGCAAATACATTGATTGAAAGCAAAGTAAAAAAATGTCCTTAGACATTGTAAGTTTCATACGTAGAACTTACGGAGGTTAGTGCCATTCCAGGTTCTATCAATAACATCTCCATCCAGGGTTTCCACATGTAGCTCCGTTGCCATATGCTTCCTTAATAACGTAGGGCCCTTCCCATGTAGGTCCTAGTTTACCCCGGTACTCAACTTTACTTGCTTTGTTGAGTCTGGAGGACGATTCCCACGGTTTGAAGGTGAAGGCCGAACCCGATCGTTGTAGTATCTTTATATTTTTGGTTTGGATAGCCTCCTGATTGAGGCTATTTCCCTTCGTTCTTCGAGAAGGTCTAGGTTGCTGCGGAGTCTTTCTTCGTTGTCTGCTGCCTCAAAGTTCATGACTCTTTCTGTTTCGACACTTACTTCCGAAGGGATGACAGCTTCCGTGCCATATGTCAAGCTAAAAGGCGTCTCCCCATGACTTGACTTTGTATGCTTTCTGTGAGCCCAAAGTACTTGAGGTAGTTCATCTACCCAACCGTGGTGACTATAACCCATGCTTCGTTCTATTCCTTCTATGATGTCTCTGTTGGTAACTTCCACTTGTCCGTTACCTTGAGGATGGTAGACGGAAGTGAAGGATTGTTTGATATTCAGGCCTCTGCAAAACACTGGGAATACCCCTTTGGCGAATTGCTTCCCATTATTTGAAATGATGATGTGAGGTATTCCGAACCGACAGATAATATGCTCCCACACGAACTTTTCCATGTGCCTTCCTGTGGTGGATGCCAAAGGCTTGCTTCTACCCATTTAGTGAAATAATCGATGGCTACGATTAAGAACTTTACTCCTCGAGCAACCGACGGAGGACCTATAATATCTATCCCCCATTGGCTGAAGGGCCATGCGGAGGTTACAGAGGTCATATCTTATTTTGGTAGCCTTGGAACCCTTGAGTGAACGACAGCCTTCACAGTTTTGAATGATGTCGACGACGTCCCTGTGCATCGAAGGCCAGTAATACCCAATCCTCATGATTTTAGAAACAACGGAGCGGGGTTCTGCGTGAAGCCCGCAGGATCCTTCATGTACTTCTTGAATGATGTTGGCGGCTTGCCTAGGTCCTACAGTAGCCATGGGGTAAGAAAGGACCTTGGTATAAGTAGTTCCCATGATTCTATCTTGTGGTGCTTTGATGCGGACCTTCGAGCTAATTTCGATCCTTCAGAAGATACCACTTATTAGATATTCTCTAATTGAGTCATCCAATTTGAGTCTTCCTCCGTATCACGCCGACACTTCCTTTCGGACGATGGACCTATCTCGCCAACACTTCGACTAGAACTTCTTTGGTTAAGTGGGCAAATGCCATTGATGCCGATTTCTAAGTGCATCCGCCTTCTTGTTTTGATTTCTCCGGACATGCTCTATGATGTAGGATGTAAACCTTCGAGCATTTCTTTGGCTTTATCCGGTATTGCTTGATCGGGTTGTCTTGCCTCATAGGAGCCTTTTATCCTGGCCACCGCTGGTTGTGAGTCAACGAAAATAGCCAAGTCTTCTACCTCCATGTATTTGGCCAATCGGAGGCTCTGCTAGCAAGGCTTGTACCGCTTCATTGTTCAGTAGCATCAATTCAAAACGGAGTGCATAAGTGTACTCCTTCCCTTTGGGATCAACAAGCATGAGACTCAAGACTGAACCGCTTGAGCCGGAGGTCTCCAAGATAAATCTTCCACCCTTTGACCGCTTTATCAAGTTTCTTTTCAACCTTTGTGTCATGTTTTGGTTCGGAGGGTGTTTCTGCTAAGAAGTCTGCCAATATTTGCCCTTTGACCGAGTTTCTACCTTTGTATTCAATTTCGTGCTCTCCTAGCTCGATAGCCCATTTAGCTATTCTTCCAGATTTCTCCGAAGTATATGCTTAATTAGTTTGTCGATGAAATACGGTTATGGGGTGAGCTTGGAAATACCTTCAAGGCGCCTCGCAAAGATGGACCAAGGCCAAAATTAGCTTCTCCAAAGGTCTTTGGATAATTTAGCTCGACTCCTGTAGAACCCTACTAACGAAGTAGATAGGATTTGCTTTCTCCTTTCTCGCCAATAACACAACATCGATGCTTTCGAAAGAGGTGCGATATACATAAACAACACTTAGCCTTTGATTGGGGCGTAAGTGTAGGTAGAATAGCCATGAACTCCTTGAGCTTTTGGAAAGCCGCTCGCATCTATACTCCACTGGAACGTCTTTTTGTCTCAGGCATCCTTTGAGTGTTTTTAAGAACGGCAAAGATCCTGCTCGCACCTTCGATAAGAACTTCGCCGAGTCTTTGCTAGCTTTCGCTCGGACTTGCAAGCCCATTATCCGTAACGTGTCATCGGTGTATCTCGTGATGAAAGCTCTCGTGCTCTCGTTCTCCTTACGCTTGATGTTGTGCATCGTTAGGTGCGTTTTGTAAACTTTTCTCATTGACATGTGACAAGCAATAGGCATAACCCACTTCATTCTAATAGCCCTTGAACAAGTGTAAAAGTTATTCGGATCCCTTTCCCATCGTAGGTACCAATATGCACGGCATTTTCAACCCATCGACAAAGGGTAGTCTTCATCCATCTTACGATAGGTCTTTGTAGAGCCCATGGGCTCTGAATAAAGGCGATTATAAGGTGGCATGTAGGTAGGGTCGATTGCACGGGTTATGATTTGGAGGTATTCCAATGTGGTTTTGGGTAACATATTGAGGGTAAGCAATAGGTATATAAGGTGGGTGACTTCAACAGTGGTACGAAGGATATACCATAGGTTGCCCGTAGGGCATACTGTATGGTTGAGTAAAGCTGGGGTTGCTAGCTCGCCCATTAGGTGGGGGATAAACCCTCGAGGGTAAGATTGAGCCACGAAAAGGAGGGTACATACCATGAGGAGGAAGATTTCCTCCCGTTCATTTAGATGGATTGCCTTCCACGCCGGATGCGTGAGAAGGCCGCAACGAACCCCCGCCCCCGTTCTTCCCGGATGAGCCGCCAAAGTGGTGGCAAATTAACCTCCGTAGCATCCCTCTGGTGACTCCTTCTATTGGAGCCTTCTATCATGCCTTCCCGCCTAGTCGGAGCCCTCCCGAACGTCTTCAAACCAACCGACCTTCCACTAGGCCGAACGCTTGAGACCCTATCCTTAGCACCGAGCGTAGCCCTAGGGGCCAAGGGCCTAGTCTCCGCTTCCAACTCTTCGTCATACACATCGCTGAGTATTCTAACTCCCACGATCTCCACATTCCGAGCTTGCCTCCTTCGAGCCCTTAGTAAAGATTCTAATGCTTCGATGTTAGCTTCGACAAATCTTGGACTAATTACGGTTCGGGGTTAGCGAGGTTGAAGCATGGTTGTTGGGAGTTATTTCGGTGGTGAGATTGTGTGGTAAAAGTGGATCGGTTATATTGGGAAGGTTGTTAGGATCATTGACTGGGATTGGTGTCAAGGTCGAGAAACCCGAGGGTGTATCTTCTCTTCCTTGATTCATGCCGTAAAACTAGTGAGTGATTGATTGGGTGTAAGTTTGGAATACTTGAGACCAATAGTAGCGGGTCCCACGGATGGCGCCACCGATTGTACAATAATTAGACGACCAAGCCTTCGATGGTGATCGAAGGGTATGAGGGTGATATGCTTGCGCCAAACTTGTAGTCAATCTGCAATAAGAAATAGTAGACACTTCTTTAAGTGATTGCGCAGGGTTGGGCCTGCGAACCACCCACGGCGTGAGAGTAAGTATGTGATATGAGTTGTAAATAATATGATGTATGTGAAATCATGTTGAGTGAACATACCATTGAAATGACTCGTCCAACCTATTTATAGGTGATGAAAATAGCTTGAGAGTGTTAGCATACGTTTAGGAGATCATGGGGGCCCCCGATTTGTGGTAACTGGCTTCATCCCACTATCTCGGACTTAGCGGGAAGCTAAGGACATAGTGGAACGGGGAAGACCAAGTCAAGGTTCTTATTTGTCTTGGCATCTTCAGGAAGACACCGAAGGGCATAGCCTTCGGTGGCATGGATTCTCAACCGGTAACCATGTCAATAATGAATGGTTTTACGCCACCAATGACTTATGAAGAAAGACTTGGGTCTTGTAATGCAATTCGATCGAGGTCGAAGGGGTCCTTCGACCGATCCGGGTGGAGAGCAAAAGTAACGGCTATTGAGGAATCAAAAGATCTCTCAATAATGTCACTTGACGAGCTAATTGAAAACCTCAAAGTACACGAAATGGTGATGGAGAAAGATTCGAGAGATCATCAAAGGAAAAAGAGAAAGTCAAATCTGTTGCTCTAAAGGCAAGAACGGAATCTAGTGATGATGACGAATCTTGCTCCAGTAGTGAAGATGAGGAGTATGCTATGGCAAGTTAGAGATTTCAAAAGTTCTTTAGAAGAAGAGGAAAGTTAAGTAAGGCAACCCCGAGATGAAAAGAAGCCATTCGAAAAGACCGAGATGACAAAAAGGGAAAAGGTGAAAGGAAGTGCTTTAGATACGGTGATACAGGTCATCTAATAGGAAAACTCAACGAGCTTTTGTAAGTGGTGCTTGGAGTGATAGTGAAGATGATGAATAATCAAGCAAGGATGAGATCGCTCTAATGGCACATGAATCAAAAGAGGTACATTCCAACTCATCTTATTCCTCTATTGATGATGACACTTTGCAAAAACAATATAATCAATTGTGTGAGCTTAGCTTGAAAATCATAACTAAAAACAAGTTTTTAAAGACTAAAAAGGAGTTTTGAGAAAAAGAAATTTATGAGTTAAAAGAAAAGGCAAAACGATTAGAAAAGGAGAAAGCAAATGATGATGGTTGCAAATTATGTCAAGAGCTTAGTAACATTTCTTGTGCCGATGAAATAGTAAGAATTCAAAAATTACCAGGAAACACAAGTGGATTCGGTTTTAATGAAGTACAAATTCCAAATAGTCAAACCAAAACGGCCGAAAAAGACAAACAAAATGTCACATCTGCTGCGAAGCAAGACGGACCGACGGACCCAAAAATAGGGTTCCGCCCATTGTAGGAATTGGTGCCGTGGTGACCGCAGCAGATGTAATGTTTGCAAATCGGACCGTGAGTGAATTTGTCAAGGTAACAAAGAAAAACAAGGATATTGTTAAACTAAAACATGTTGTTACATTAGGAGTAGAACTTGCTAGAAATGAATTTAGATCTAAAACTACTTAACAACGGCCTAAAACACCTATTGCCAAATGCCCCTTTCCCAAGAGCAACTACAATATACAAACCAACTATCAACATGCCGGTTGGAATCAAAACTTCCCTAGACCATATGTAACTCCAAATTACATACCATGGAACCCTTACCCATCCTTTCCGTACATGAACCAAGTAAATGGTATGTTTAACCCAAACGAACCCATGAGATATTGGGGACCAAACGCTTGAGTTATTTGTGTCATATGTATGCTTGAAAGTTGGATTAAAACCTGATGAATGGATAAAAGATAGTGGATGCTCAAGACACATGACGGGCAACAAAAGCCTCTTCTCAACATACCAAGAGTATGACGGAGGTAATGTCACTTTTGGTAGCAATCTCAAAAGCAAAATCATTGGAAAATGTATGATCTCTCATAACTCCATAACTATTGAAAATGTTGCTCATGTTGATAAGCTAGGTTTAATCTACTTAGTATTAGCCAACTATGTGATAAAAAGTATGAAGTACTATTTGGAGAAAATGGTAGTAAAATACTAAAAGATGGTATCACCATATCTAAAGGAGTTAAGAAAAATAACATATATGTCATGAAAATAGATAGAACATCTAATGACAAGTTATGCCTAACAACCTTAGATGATAACTCTACTCTTTGGCATAGACGATTAGGTCACGCTATTATGAGACTCATCCATAATATATCCTCAAAAGAGCTAGTTAGAAACCTACCAAAATTGAAATATGATCAACACTTTTGCGACGCTTGCAAAATAGGTAAACAAATTCATAGTAGTCATAAAGCTAAAAATATGGTTTCCACATCTAAATGCCTAGAGCCTTTGCATATGGACTTGTTTGGTCCATCCGCTATAAGAAGCTATGGAGGGAACCTCTACACTTTAGTTATAGTAGATGATTACTCAAGATTCACTTGGACAATGTTTTTGAAAACTAAAAATGAAGCTTTTGATAAATTTGAAATACTTAGCAAAAAAATTCAAAATCAACTAGGTGTCAACATTGTGTCGATCCGAACGGATCATGGTCGTGAGTTCGACAATGAAACACAATTTGGAAAGTTTTGTGATACAAATGGTATAACACATAACTTCTCGACTCCTCGAACACCCCAATCTAATGGAGTTGTAGAATGTAAAAATAGAACTATTCAAGAAATGAGTAGAACAATGCTAGATGAACAAAACATACCTCAAAAGTTTTGGTGTAACGCTGATACTTCTACATACATTTTAAATAGAGTTTTAATCGTCCTTTCTTGAACAAAACACCATATGAATTATATAAAGGCAAAAGGCCGACTTTAGGATATTTTAGATGTTAATACAAATAAACCGTAAAAACGTTTATTAATATTTAGCGATCTCTTTGTGTTTTGATGATAACAAATATAATGTTATCATAAGTAAAATTATAAGGATACATGTTATCTTTGTAAAGCATCTACATATAGTCATTTAATACAAATTGTTGTAATAATTCATTTGTTGTAATAGTTTATTAGGATGGGTAAAAACTATAACCCATGACCCATACCCATGGAGCATATCCATAACCCATGGAGTTAACCCATACCCATTGACTAGATGCATTGCATCTATTAGATACATTGTATCTACTTAGATACCCATGGTTCAAACCATAGGACCCATGACCCATGACCCAAAACCCAAAACCCATGGGCAAGAGGCGTCTCACGGATCCCCGGAGTTACACTAGACGGATCCTCAAGCAAGGGATCCGTGGGATCCGTGCTGTGATGGCAAGAATTTGCCTATAAATAGAGAGCCATTTCTTCATTTTACTCACCCTCTTCTTACAAACTCTCTCATATATTCTTACACTCTTCTAACAAAAGATCACTTGATCTAGAGAGTTGTTCTTCTTTCTTCTATTGTGATTCTCATATAGGTCCTTCTCTAAGGCGAGATCACGAGCATTCTACAAGTCATCCAAGCAAGGGGTCCTTGATTGATTTGTTCCTCCACAAGATTTACATAGCGAAGATCTTGTATTTCATATTTCACATATTTGTTGTGTTATAGTAGTGTTGGTTTGGTCCTCCGTGTTACGGACTCGGTATTTAGCTTTGTACCGGAAAAGGTGTAAGCAACGTTGTGAAGGCTTCTCCGCCAAGTTGAAGGAGTTTGTTGACATAGTGCTTGAACTCTCGAGTAGGTGACTCGGGGAGTGGAGTAGGGCAAGGAAGGTGTCCTTGTAGCGAACCACTATAAATCGGTTGTGTCATTTCTATCCTTTACTTTACTTACTTTACTTGCATTACTCTTAGATCTATACTTTCTCTTCATCCATACGATTTCACATAACATCGAATCTAAAAGTTTTTGAAACTATCTTAAAATCGGCAAAACTATTCAACCCCCTTCTAGTTTTCCACAATTGGCATCAAGAGCTAAGTTTATAAAAGTTTTAAAGTAAACCGTATTTTAAAACTTTTCGATCACTATGGGTTCGAAAATTACAAGGAAGGGCAATCCATGCAACGACCTCCACTACTTGAAACTAATGGTTTTATATATTGGAAAAATAGATTCAAACGTATGTGAAGTCAAAAGATATTGATCTTTGGTACATCATTGTTGAAGGCGATTTTGAAGCCACTACAAAAGATGAAAATGGAAATTTAGTTAACATACCTCATGATAAACTCACCGATGATATTAAGAAAAAGCTTTCCAAAAATAGTGAAGCTAAAATGGTTTTATATAATGCTTTACCCAAAAAGGAATTCGAAAGAATTTCCATGCTTAAAACCTCTAAAGAAATTTGGAATTCTTTAGTTGTAACTCATCAAGGTAATCAACAAGTTAAAAACAATAAAATAGATTTATTTGTTCAACAATATGAACAATTTTCAATATCGGATGAGGATACTATAGATCATTCTTTTGCTAACTTTAATACTATAATTACATCTTTACAAGCACTTGATGAATCTTTCTCTAGTCGTAATCATGTTAGGAGATATCTAAGGGCACTTCCATCCAAGTGGAGATCTAAGGTGACGGCAATCGAAGAATCAAAAGACTTGTCAATCCTCACCCTTGATGAACTCATAGGCAATTTAAAAGTCTATGAGCTTGTCCTCGCTAAAGATTCTGAAGCCTCAAAAGTGAAAGAGAAGCACAAATCTCTTGCCCTTAAAGCCAAGAAGGTCTCAAGCGATGAAGAGAACTCCTCTTCGGATAGTGATGACGAGGAGTATGCCATGGCGGTAAGGGACTTCAAGAAGTTCTTTAGAAGAAAGGGAAGATACGTCAAGCAACCATATGACGACAAGAAAGGATTCCGGAAAAGCAAAGAGGACGAGAAGGCAAGGGATGATCGCGCTTGCTTTAAATGTGGGGACCCAAACCACTTTATTAGTAAGTGTCCCAAACGTGATGAACAAAAAGCATTCGTGAGCGGTTCATGGGGAATGAGCGAGGAGGAGGACGAAGAAATTTGTCTCATGGCAAATGACGAGGTATGTCACGAATACTATAGTAGCTCATCATTAGATGATGACTCATTGCATAATGAATATGATAAACTTTGCAAAATTAGTTTAAAAGTAATCAACAAAAACAAGTTTTTGAAAAACCAAAATCAACGTTTAGAAAAGGAAGTCATTGAGTTAAAAGCAAAATTAAAACGTCTAGAAAAGGGGAAGATAGCAAGTGGGGAATGTGAACTTTGCGTTCAACTTCAAACACTAGTTGATCATCTAGACTCTAAGATTGCTAGAATGAATACTAATACTCTAGATATGATATTAGATAGTGTTAAAGCAGAAACAACCAAAAGGTTTAGGTTTTCGACAACTTGATGCGTCAACTAGTGAAAACAAAGAAACACAATTCGTAAAAGCAATAGAAAAACAAACCATTGTAGTCACGGATCCCACGGATCCCACAAAAGGGAACGGCTAGTGTCTGACCGAGGATCCGTGGGTCTGCTTGAAGCAAGCAGTAGTAATAATATAGCTTCCTCATCTAGAACCGATTTTGTTATTGTTAATAAGAAGAAACCAACCCATGTTACCATTAGACAACCACCTCCAAGACAAAATCAAAGTTTTACAAGAAACAAAGGTCCATCATTTTCAAAACCGAACACATCTAGGAGACCTAATAATGTCTATCCGAGAAGTAACCATCAAATGGGATGGAATCCAAATATGCAAAACGGTTTTCAATTTCAAAACTTTGCACCATGGAACGCATACTCACCTTTTCCATATATGCCTAACATGAATGGAATGTTTAACACTAATGGACCCATGAACAAATGGGGACCAAACTTTTGAGTTAATTGTTTTCTTAGGTGTGCTTAAAGGTCGACCTAGATCCGGATGAGTGGATCAAGGATAGCGGGTGCACGAGGCACATGACCGGCAATAAAGATTTATTTTCCACATATGAATCCTTCAATGGAGGAAATGTGGTATTTGGAAATAGCAAAAGCAAAATCATCGGTAAAGTACGATTTCTAACAAATCTCTAACCATTAACGATGTGTGTCACGTAGAAAACCTAAACTTTAACCTCTTAAGTATAGGACAAATATGTGATAAAAGTGCAACGTACTTTTAACGAAACCGGTAGTAAGATATTGAAAAACGGTATCACTATAGGTAGAGGAATTAGGAAACATGGAGTCTATGTCATTAAAATCGGTAATGAACCTAAAGACAAACTTTGTCTTACTTCTATGGATGATACTTCGACCTTATGGCATCGAAGATTGGGTCATGCCAATATGCGACTTCTTCAATCGCTATCATCCAAAGATCTAGTAAGAGATCTACCAAAATTAAAATATGAACATCACTTTTGTGATGCTTGTAATGTAGGAAAACAAGTCCATGCTAGTCACAAAGCTAAAAACATGGTCTCTACAACTAAGTGTCTAGAATTACTACACATGGATTTATTTGGTCCATCCGCTATCCAAAGTTATGGAGGCAACTACTACACTTTGGTTATAGTGGATGATTACTCTAGGTACACATGGACTAAATTTTTAAAGAACCTGAAATGTTCGATTACTTTGAAATATTAAGTAAGAAAATCCAAAGACAATTAGGAAGTCCTATAGTGTCTATTAGAACGGATCATGGTAGGGAATTCGATAATGAAGTGCAATTTGGAGCCTTTTGTGACGCTAATGGTATTACTCACAACTTCTCGGCTCCTCGCACTCCACAATCGAATGGGGTAGTTGAAAGAAAGAATAGAACCCTACAAGAAATGAGTCGCACCATGTTAAATGAGCAATCCATTCCTCAAAAGTTTTGGTGCAATGCCGTTGATACATCAACGTACATACTTAATCGAGTCTTAATTAGACCATTTTTAGGTAAAACTCCATACGAGTTACTTCGAGGCAAAAAGCCTACGTTAGATCATTTTAGAGTCTTTGGTAGCAAATGTTTTCTACTTAACACTAAAGATTACCTTACAAAATTTGATCCTAAATCAACCGAAGGTATCTTTTTAGGTTACTCTCCTAATAGCAAAGCTTACGTCATATTAAATAAAGAAACAATGAAGGTTGAAGAGTCATTAAGCGTAAAATTTGATGAGAGTCCACCCAAACCTACTCTACCTCTTGTCGATGACGAGATTGTCGAGAGTGAAGCTATTGAAATAAAGAAAAGACAAGCGAAGAAGAAGAACCTTTAAATAATGAAATCATCAATATTAAAGAGTCTAAAGATCACCCGTAGATAAGGTCATAGGAAAATTAAGCGAAAGAACCTTAAGGTCTCAAGTCCAAAACCAAAGTAGCTTATTTTGTTTTGTCTCAACCATAGAACCTAAGAATACACAAGAAGCCATAAAAGATGAAAGTTGGGTAATGGCTATGCAAGAAGAGTTAAATCAATTTGTTTCTAACGATGTTTGGACACTCGTCCCTCCACCTAGTAATCAAACCATAATAGGAACCAAATGGGTATATAAAAACAAGTTAGATGCAAGCGGTGTAGTGTCTAGAAACAAAGCTAGACTCGTTGCCCAAGGGTATAATCAACAAGAAGGAATAGACTTTGATGAGACCTATGCCCCGTGGCTAGATTAGAGTCTATAAGAATACTTCTTGCTTATGCTTGTGCTAATGATCTTAAGCTTTATCAAATGGATGTCAAAAGTGCTTTTCTAAATGGTTTTATTAATGAAGAAGTATATGTAGCTCAACCTCGGGCTTTATCGATTTGAAAAACCTAAACATGTGTATAAGTTAAAGAAAGCTCTTTACGGTCTTAAACAAGCCCCAAAAGCTTGGTATGATAGACTCAAGTCATTTTAATCAAAAACAACTACACCATGGGGTTAGTTGATAATACACTTTTACTAAGAAAAGGAATCACATATAATCATTGTTCAAATATCGTAGATGATATTATATTCGGATCTACTTGTCAAGACATGTGTGATGATTTCTCTAAAATCATGCATGACGAGTTCGAGATGAGTATGATGGGAGAACTAAGTTTCTTTCTTGGTCTACAAATCAAACAAGTAGAAGATAGTATCTTCATTAATCAATCTAAATACATAAAGAAAATGTTAAAGAAATTTGGTTTAGAAGAGTCAAAACCTATAACAACACCAATGTCATTCGACACTAAAGTCACAAAATATGAAGACGGCGAATCCGTTGATAACACAAAATACCGTGGCATGATTGGTAGTCTTCTCTACCTCACGGCTAGTCGCCGGATATCATGTTTAGTGTTTGTATATGTACTAGGTTTCAAGAAGATCCTCAAACATCACATCTAGAAGCCATCAAAAGAATATTTAGATACATCAAGGGTACGACTCAATTAGGATTATGGTATCCTAAGGGTACGGGAGTAGAAACAATTGTATATGCAGATTCTGACCATGCAGGTGATTATGTTGATCGAAAGAGTACAAGTGGTGTATGTACTTTCATGGGATGTTGTTTAACATCTTGGTTCTCAAAGAAGCAAACGGCATTGGCCATATCAACAACCGAAGCGAATATGTCTCCACCGGCAAAGCATGCCAACAAGCAATATGGATGAAACAAGCGTTAGTTGACTTCGACATTCATCTAAGTGACATAGCCATTCTATGTGACAACAAAGGTGCCATCGACTTAATCAAAAATCCGGCATTGCACTCTCGCACCAAGCATATAGAGATTCATCATCACTTCTTAAGAGACAATGTTCAAAAGGGGAACATCTCTATTGAGAAGGTAGCATCCGAAGACAACATAGCCGACGTCCTCACCAAACCGTTGAAGCGGGAACAATTCAACCTACTTCGTCTTGGTCTTGGTCTCATGGAACAATCGTCGTAATTAGTTTTTAAACTCTACAAGGTATGTAAACACTAGCCTTCTTCTTTCTGAGTCTAGGATCTCTATTTCACACACAACTCACAAACAAATACGGGAATTTTCAAAACCCAAGATAGTTTTATCTACAACTCGTACTTTCATAATTTTTCCTTACTTTTCAAAGTAAGTTTCTCTTACAACACGTAAGCTCATACCTATTTTTCTTAAACATTTTATTTAAACAAAGAAACCTTTTTGAAATGCTTTTTAAAAGGATACCTCTTCCCGTATCACTTTCATAAAAGCTATTTCTCACGTCTAGGACAAATTTTTTTTATTATTAATACAAAGTAAAAACACGTTTTCATTGCATCTCATGTCTTTTGAATGCTAAAGAGGACACATAACTAATATGTGTTTTCGGGTACATTCATTTAAGCAACAATGAATTAGGAGCACTCGGGTTATCTCACATAATAGTGTGCTTTTTCACTTCTAGTTTATTTTCCTTTTCTTTTTAGGAGTCGAGATAACCGCAACTCCAAATGGTTTGCATATAGGCACACACTAGGCACAAATGTTTCCAAAAGGAAAATTTTGAGTTGCTTGAGTCACCAAGTACCACAGATCCCAGCATTAACGCTGGACGGTTCCCTCAAGGGAAGGATCCGTGGGATCCGTGAGACAGAAGCTAAAATTATCTTCTATTTTTCTCACTTTGGATGAAAACTTCTATATTTTCATCATTTTATCATTTTTTTTGAGTATGTTACTTAATGCTTGTGTTCTCATGATCACATGCCTTAAATTCATATCTAATCATTAGATTTTAATCCACATTTTGGGTCAAGCATTCATTACAATGCATTATTTTTCTATAAATAGGATTCCCAAAATGCTTGCATATTCATCACTCTCAACCTCACAAACAAACATCATCATGTCATCCAAAAGATCTTCCAACATAGATGAATCACCTAGTGCAAACAATCCTTTTCAAGAAATCCAAAATTTTGTCCTACCACCTTCCATAGTACCACCACCCAAATCTAGAAAAACCGCACGGATTAGCATCCGGCCTTGTTGTTTAGCAAAACCATCATCAAATGGTTCATCACCAACCACTCATTCACCACAAAATGCTTCCATAGTAGCACCTCCCTCATCTCCAACAAGCACACCAACATCATCACCCATCAAATCTCCACCTAAAGTCACTCTATTGGAACTCCTTAAGACTCCAACAAGATCCCAACAAACCAACCCAAAAGAACTAGTCTTTTTAACACCTCCCACATCTCCAAACACAATCTTCAAAGACCTTGAAACCTCACCACCTTTAGCTCCCATTGTGTTACAAGAACATCTAGGTACTTTTCCACCACCACTTCCAAACATTCTGGACTTTGATCCGTATTTTCCAACTTTTCCACCACAACTTCCGCATCACAAATCAAACTAACCCGGAAAACTTCCGTACACATTACCCACATCATTTACATTGTGAACATTGCCAATCCACTAGGGATCTTACAATAGAAATTAGGGAAGAAATGCGAGTCATACTTAACCTCATCCTTGATCGCATCAACATCATTACTCACCAAAACTTCCATCCATAACCTTATGCAAGCATGGAAGGAATCATTTTATTATTTTTAGTATTTTCTTTTGAGTCACTTTTAGAACAAGTATTGTTCTTAGTTTTACATGCTTGTATGTGGCATAAATACCACTACACTTTGTTATTTTATTACAAGGCTTTGTTTACATACCTTGGCTCCCAATCTTGATTCTCGTCAATCACAAGATTATTTATGCATGTTACTACTAACCTTTTCTTTGTAGGTTCTTATATTTTCTCACTTGACGCCCCATTCTAGGGGGAGCTACCGTCAAGGGGGAGTTAGAGATACGTGGACTATTTTTCTACATTTTATTTCTTCATTAGGGTCACTTTTTGTTTCGACAAAAAGGGAGAAAAGTAAAACTTATGCTTTCAAAACATACATCTAATCTTAAGTTTTACTCATCATAACATTATGTTTTGTCATCAACAAAAGGGAGATTGTTAATACAAATAAACCGTAAAACGTTTATTAATATTTAGCGATCTCTTTGTGTTTTGTTGATAACAAATATAATGTTATCATAAGTAAAATTATAAGGATACATGTTATTTTGTAAAGCATCTACATATAGTCATTTAATACAAATTGTTGTAATAATTCATTTGTTGTAATAGTTTATTAGGATGGGTAAAACCACAACCCATGACCCATACCCATGGAGCATATCCATAACCCATGGAGTTAACCCATACCCATTGACTAGATGCATTGCATCTATTAGATACATTGTATCTACTTAGATACCCATGGTTCATAACCCATGACCCATGACCCATAACCCAAAACCCATGGGCAAAGAGGGCGTCTCACGGATCCCAGAGTTACACTAGACGGATCCTCAAGCAAGGGATCCGTGGGATCCGTGCTGTGATGGCAAGAATTTGCCTATAAATAGAGAGCCATTTCTTCATTTTACTCACCCTCTTCTTACAAACTCTCTCATATATTCTTACACTCTTCTAACAAAAGATCACTTGATCTAGAGAGTTGTTCTTCTTTCTTCTATTGTGATTCTCATATAGGTCCTTCTCTAAGGCGAGATCACGAGCATTCTACAAGTCATCCAAGCAAGGGGTCCTTGATTGATTTGTTCCTCCACAAGATTTATGTAGCGAAGATCTTGTATTTCATATTTCACATATTTGTTGTGTTATAGTAGTGTTGGTTTGGTCCTCCGTGTTACGGACTCGGTATTTAGCTTTGTACGGAAAAGGTGTAAGCAACGTTGTGAAGGCTTCTCCGCCAAGTTGAAGGAGTTTGTTGACATAGTGCTTGAACTCTCGAGTAGGTGACTCGGGGAGTGGAGTAGGGCAAGGAAGGTGTCCTTGTAGCCGAACCACTATAAATCGGTTGTGTCATTTCTATCCTTTACTTTACTTACTTTACTTGCATTACTCTTAGATCTATACTTTCTCTTCATCCATACGATTTCACATAACATCGAATCTAAAAGTTTTGAAACGAACTTAAAATCGGCAAAACTATTCAACCCCCCCTTCTAGTTTTCCACAAGTGTATGCCGATTCGGACCATGCCGGTGACTATGTCGATAGAAAAGTACAAGTGGTATTTGTACTTTTGTTGGACATTGTCTCACCTCATGGTTTGCAAAGAAACAAACGGCTCTAGCCATCTCAACTCTGTTGAATACGTCTCACCGGAAAAGCATGTCAACAAGCTCTTTGGATGAAGCAAGCTCTCGTGGATTACGGAATTCATCTCAACGATATCTCTATACTTTGCGACAACAAATGAGCTATTGATCTCAGCAAAAATCCCGTCCAACATGCTCGAACGAAACATATTGAAATCCGACATCACTTCTTTCGCGACAATGTTCAAAAAAGAAACATCTCAATTGAGAAAGTATCCTCCGAAGATAAAATTGCCAACATCCTAACTAAACCTCTTAAACGAGAACCATTTAATCTTCTTAGGCTTGGATTAGGATTAATGGAACCAAACATGTAGTTA
This sequence comes from Chrysanthemum lavandulifolium, assembly GCA_022545495.1. NCBI lineage: Eukaryota > Viridiplantae > Streptophyta > Magnoliopsida > Asterales > Asteraceae > Chrysanthemum > Chrysanthemum lavandulifolium. The sequence continues at coordinate 240,966,820 of CM040243.1, read as the reverse complement.
AAACATAGCCTAAACCTTAGAATAACCAAAACAAAACAATTTAGCTTATATCTGCTACTGTTCCCACGACACCAAACGACCAAACGGACGGAACCAAAAATTTGGGTCCGTCTGGTCTGTGGTGACAACAGTAGCAAATATTCTAAATACAAAACATCTTCTTCTTCACAATTCACTTTAAAAAACGAACCAACAACATACCAAACTCATTATTAAGGTTTCTTCTCCCACTAATCACTGAAGAAAACATCATTTTAAGTATCCTAACTACATTACTTCTCTTAATTCTGAGTCTAGGATTCTAATTTATGCACAAAACCATTACATGGGGATTATGTATATTCTTGTACAAAACATGAACTCAATTGGTAAATTGCATAACTAGTTCTTGAAATTAGGTACTACATTGTCACTTGCATAAACCAATCATGTTTCCACTACTTAAAAGATAATTACTATAAGGTATTATTCTAATTAAACAAAAACCCATGTCAAAATTTTGAAAAGCTTCACTTGTAGGAAAACAATTTTCATTGTTAATACAAATAGAAACGTAATTTTCATCACTTGCATAATATCTCTTGAATACTAAAGGTAATGCATAACTAATATGCATTCCCGGTATATTCAAATGAAGCCATTGAATTAGGAGCGTTTGGGTTATCTCGCCTTTTGCCAAACACCCCATTAAAACCATTTTATGCATAAAATGAGTTCAGATAACCGCAACTCCAAATTGTTTTCATATAGGCACACACTAGAACAAAAACGCTAAGTTTGTTTTTGTTTTTACTAAAACTTATAAATTCTTGCTCATAGGAACAAACATGGTAGCCGCAAAATTTTACGACCACAAGGACACTCTTAACTACATCCCTCAACATCAAAAAACCAAGGGCCTCACCAAAGAACAAGTTGAAATCTTTAAGAGTCTAGAGAAAAGGTATTTCCATAAGGGTAGGACCATTCATTCTTTTTTTGTCGACGGAACTAATCTCCGTCAAAAACTAGCCACTAACAACTTTGATTGTCTCCTTGACATCGATGAACCAATTTGTCCTAGGTTCGTCCTAGAATTCTATGCTAGTGTTGTCTCTTTCACAAATGAGGAAAATCAAATGGCTCTTAGGTTTAGGATCAATCAAAATGACTACTCAATTTCTCTAAACCAATTTTCTCAAGTCCTAGGAATTCCTTGCCGTGGTACATGTGTTTACTCGGATAAGTGGTTACTCACTATCCTTGATGCTATCAATGACCGCTCTCTTCCCTACCAAACTCCTTTGGTAGACAAGGACGTCATTCGTGAGCACCTTTTCAATGAAAGGGTAGCACCAACTTGTGTCACTCGAGCGGGAAAGGAAGTCAACCGAGATCCATACGGTATGGAACTCAATGAGCTCAAGCCTGAATTCAAAAAGTGAAAGGAACTCCTTAGAGCCAGTGTCATTAGCACTATAGGAAATAGAGACCATATCAATGCTTGCCTTTGTTACATGCTCTACAACTTGTCCACTCGTCAACCATTCAACTTAGCTTACTACATTGCTAGGAGAATGGTAGATATCCCTACTCAAGGCTCCATTGCTCTTCCATACGGGATGCTACTCACCCATCTCTATAGAGCATTTGCACCCATTCCACCAAGTCCAAAAGGGTTTTGTAAGATATAACTTTTCACATACACATCAAACCATAACACAAAGTAGCATATAGATGGAATTCTAGAGAGAGAAAGTTAGAGGTTTAGGGAACTTAGTGAGAGAAAGTGAAAGATATTATTATGAGCTCCAACTCTACCTTGGAAGGTAGAGAGCATTTATAGTCTTACATAAATCGCCACACATCGGGTCGTGGATCGGGCATCTGGTGGGTAAAGACCGTCCGTCCTCCACGGTGTTACTTAACTAAATACTACTTAACTTAAAATAACTACGACTACGAGCTTTCTAATGATTACATATACTTGAGGTGACCGACTCTTTAATACCGGAATTTCTAATTCCTAACAATCTCCCAAGGAGGTCACCTCAATCATGTACCAAAAATACATTGAATACAACGGATAATACATTAACAATTGATCTTGCATTCTTGATGTAGTCCTTTGCTCTAAACTTCGTAGTCATTGATTCTCCACATTGCATGTTTGGTTACTTCAAGTGGAGGTCTTTTCTTGATCCACGTGATAATAATTTTGTGCCATCTTTTGAGATCATCAACAATCAAATATCTCGAGACATCCTTTGTGGTGATGGTATTATGTGATGTTGTGACTTTAGGACCGACATGCTCACATTCGGATCATGATATCTTCTCATCGAGTAGCGGAAGCATTTGTTGAATCATGATATTGGCAGTGACGTGGCGAGAAGCATGGAGTGAAAATATCGAGTCATTGATGCACTAATCATGATTTCCTTTTAGATGAATGTGTTAAGTGAGCATGTGGCTATGGATTGACCGCTTCATTACGATCACCGCAAACGTCGGGTGTACCGACATCATGATTAGCAATAAATCGCACGAAAGTGTCTTTGATCACTTCGTTGAATTGAGGTACACGCCCACGGTTCCCGTTGATCGATACATGTCTTACTGTGATCGGTATAATTCGAAGAATTTCCTTGACGGGTTTCGCAATTGTTCTATTGTTCTCAAACGGAACATCTCAAAGAAGACAACACGGAGTGAGTGAACCGGCCAATTTTAAGTCCAGCGATTGATGAAAGAGATTTGAAAACAATCGTGTATTGCTCAATAGAAATTGTTTTTGCAATACAACGAAGGTTTTATTGAAAATCAATTATCAATCATAAAACACCTTTGGTTTGAAAAATGAGTACACGGTCGATGTGCTAACGAAAAGAGTTTTAAGCACAAAGCCGGTTTTCAAAGGTATCCGTCGATCCATAACTGAACTGTGATTGATTCAAGAGATTGAATCGCCCATTGTTTCATTCGGTTGTCACATGGTTGATCCATACAATAGATCTCACATGCCACCTACCGGGAGCTTGTTTGATGTTGGCTCGAAGGCTTTCCATCTTCATTGTGAATATGTAAACACATCACTCCGGATGTTCGAAATACCACAAGGATAATGCGTGGGACTAAGATATAATCTCTCTTTCCACATTGTGTGAAAAGCAGAGTCTTCATTGAAAGTGTCCTAATGAGATTTATTGATGATCTCGTGGCTCTAGACTCAATTTGTGCATATTTGGATCCTATCTGGGAGACTAGGGAGAGGGTCTCTTCTTCAATATCAACCATCTCAAGAGAAAGTCGATAGATAATGTCGGTTCCCGTGAGAATGAAACAAGTCCTTTTAAGAGGAACTTGAGTAGCTTGAAAGTTGAAGTGCGGTGCGTCCTTTGGGTCCATGACGTCTTGTCTTCAATACCGATGTTACGATGAGTGTCTAAATACTCATCATTTTGTACAAAATAAACTGCAAAATCATCTCGAAAACACTCGAAACACATCAAAATGATCAAAATATCACAAATCGAGTTTTATGTGTTTTAAATGCAAAAATATCAAAATCGGATGAAAAACATATCAAATTTGCAAAATTGCGGTTTAGTCCCCAAGTTTCAAAAGTTGTCAAAACAGTCCGAGCGCATAATTTCAAAAGTAAAGTCACCAAAGGTCCTTCTAAAATCAAAAGTTGTCAAATTTAGTCCTTTGGTGAAAAATATTAAAAGTTTGAGAAAATTACAAAATGGTCCTCGAGTTTGAAAATTGGCGAAATTAGTCCCGGAAAATGTGAAAATGGCAAGTTTAGTCCTTGTACTTTGTGAGATTGTCAGTTTTAGTCCTTGGAGAAACTTTTTCAGAATTGGCAGCCTAGGTCCTTCTAATTTCAGAAAATTGCATTACAAGTCCTTGTATTTATAAGCCCTTTAAACCAATTTGAACCCTTGCACCCATTTGACCCCCTTGTCACAAGCCATTTTGAACCCTGCTTATTAATACCTGGTCAGTCAACAGAAGTCAAACAAACCACCCAATGGCGCCAAAACCCACCTTCTTCCCCACTTGTTCTCTGCTACTCCTGCAACACACAACCTCTCCCCATCCCTTATCTCTTCCATGTCCCCCCTCCTCCACCACAATCCAAAGTGCATTTAATGCACCCCCCCTCTTCACACTCAACCTAAACTGCTTAATCCACATTTCCCGCCAAAATTGACAAAGTGGCCAAAACTCTCAAAAGTCTTGTTCGCCCTGGAACAAGGTGGGATCCACTCGAGAAGATGAGAGAATCATTTGAGCTATAAAAGAGGAAGGATGAAGCAAGAGTAGGAGTTAGTAGTTAGTTTTTAATTTTTCTTTGTATGTCGTTTTTAAGTTGTATGTTTTAATTAAGTTTCGAATTGTAGTTTAAATCTTCCTTGTACTAAACTAAAGTTGTTAAGCCCATTACAATTCATTTTGAGTATCAATCAAAGTTTTCTATGTAAGTTTCATATTTTAGGTTCTTTGTTGCAAATTTCAAATCTTAAAATCTCATGTTTAAGCTTTCAATAGCTTGTATTTCATCTCAAACAAACTTGTATAAGCTCATGATAGCTTTGTATAAGCTAGCATTCAAGGTTTAAGTCGTTTTGTAACATAGTCAACAATAGTCAACTATTGTCAAAGTTTAGAGTCAAATCAGTTTTAAGGAAATCTTTGGGTTCAATCTGATTCACTGATGTGTTCTATGTTAATTGGAGCAATCCAGGTCAGAGCAGTCTAGATTTTGTCAAATTTTTGGATTCACTTGCATAGTTGATCACGTAAAAGAGTGTTTGGTTCAGGCAAGAACTTGGGTCAAAACCCATCTTTACCCACTTTGACCCAGGAAGTCAAAGTTCATTTAGTGTAGTTAAATCAGTATTGGGTGTATTGTTTGTTACAAAAGGATTTGAGATGCTTGTCTACAAAATTCAAAACATGTTCATCGTTTCACGAGGCCGCAATGACCTTCATCACTTTTAGCTTAGATTTAGGTGACTTTAGGTAGGATTAGGATTAGTTAATTGTAGCAATTAATAGTTAGATATTCAGTTTTCATGCATTTATGCTCTCATTAGAATTTGGTGCTCGTTACGTAGCTTACTTTTAGCCTTGAAAAGTCCTTCATTTTCTGTTTTTAGCCCACTGTTACAGTATTTCTAAGCAGCCTCGGTTCACCTTTTCTTTAGCTTTTTAATGTTCATCTAGTGCTTATCAGGTCCCCTTTAGTTTACTTTAGATAATCGAGATTAGGATTTAGCTTATGATATGTTTTTCTTGTAGCTTTAGATATCTTTCATGCTCACATGTAGGCTGTTGTAAGTTGTACCCAAACAGACCATCTCATGATCTGTTGCCAATAGTGCTGTCATAAGCCCATTAGCAGTTTATTTTGACGCTTTGCTATGTTTTATTTTTGTTGAAAAGTTCTAATTTGATCTTTGGTTCATGTGCCAAAAGAAAAAATAAAAATAAGTGTAACAAAAGTGCTCTGCTGAGATTCGAACTCGAGTCACAGACCATTTCAACGCCCAGACTCACAAGTCAGTTAGGTTGGTGGTTCTCATGTTCCTAGAAGCCTAATAGCCTTGTCCCTTTGTTTTAAAAGCTTTTCCATATTTCATGCATTCATCGATGGTTGTGGCTATATATTATTTTGATCTTATAAAGCTTGTTTTTTTTCATTTAGATGCTGTTAGATTGCTTTCCATTTAGCTATATGTAGGATATTTTAATCTCCTTTAGCTTTAGGTGCTTAGGTTCCATGTAAGGATGTTTGGTTTAATCGTTTTAGAGCCTAATAACATAACTGTTTTCCCCCCTCTTCATCAGATAGTTTATTTTTTTTATTCGGCTCATGTTAGTTGGTAATCATTTAAGTTTAGATTATTTCCTTGTAAAACTGTTTTTATGCTCATTTTATGCTTAACAAGTGCCTTAAGGGGTGTTTGGTTGGGATCATCCAATCGTGACTCTTGTGAGCTTTCAACAAAAGTTTTCACACAAAAAGTTCTTTAATTTGTTGCCTCTTCAAGTGCCACTTTTGTCACTAGACGAATTCCCTTAGCAGCTTTGTTTTTTTTCTTTACTTTTCTTTTGCTTTTTAGTGTTTGGTCACTGCTTATTAGGACCCTTTAGTTGCTTATTAGATTTAGAGATTATTTAGACCATTTGATAGCTTTTTAGTACTTTTTTTCCTTTGAATAGCCTTCAATCCAAACAAGCCCTTAGCATATATTTTTTAGTTTTCGTATCTCAGCTGGCGATTAGCGACTTAGTTTGATTCTGCAACTTTTGTTTTTGTCTCAATATTGTTTTTTGTTTGTTCTGTGTTCTATTTGCAAAGTCGAAAGAAAAAATTAAAATAAAAAAAAACGTGAGAAAGGGATGTGGGGATTCGAACACGTGACTGCTGCATTTCTACACGCATGAAACCTCCTAACCATCTCTGCTCCTTGTCTTTCTTGTTTTCTTTGTGTTTCATTAATACTTAAGGTAGTTTTTTTCAGCTTTGCCTTTTTAGCTTATTTAGCATTTAGTTTATCCTCGGCTTATTTAGATTAGCTTATATTTCCTACTTATTTTTCTTAGATTAGTCATAGTTTAAACTATTTTACTGTAAATTTTCATAATTTTTCGTCACAATTTAGTATTTTTAATATTTAGTTTAGATTAAAACCGTTTTTAATTCGTAATAAATAAAATAAAACTCAAAAAAATACCCGGCTTTTTCCTAAAATTTTCTTTTGTCATGTAGTACGTGAGAAAATTGTTTTTACATTCGTAGGACTTTTATTTCACAAATTTTACGTTTTATCTTGCGCTCCAGCGTAATTTTTGTACATAACGTACGTTTTCATTTTAAGTTACGTTTTTAGATATTTTAAGTTTACGTTTTAGTTAAAATAGTTTATTTAAGTTATTTTGTTTTATAAAATCACAAAAACATCATTTTAAAATAGTGATAGCGTTTATTTAATAGATTTTATCTTTTTAATTTCCTTTAATTTGCATTTAAGCCGTTGTAATTTGTTGGCTTTTTCCGTAGTTATAATCATCAACCAAATCTCTTTTCCCGTTCAGATTCCTCGATCACTAAACGTTTGATTATCCATTGCACAACTCGCTGGGACATAACGACCCGGGGAAACACTATACTCCTCAGATCTTCATTGCATCTGTGCTTAAGTTGTTTTAAGTTTCTTGCTTGCGTGAGAAAACTTGACGGTTTCTTGTGAGATCAAATTTTTAGCGCTTGTTGCCGGAGTTGTCTTGATTATCCTCGTTTAGCAGATTAGTGATTTGGATATTCACTCATTGTTCATACCATCTATATGTTTATATTTTCTTATAAAATCCAAAACCCAAAAATATTTTCCTTTTCAAAATTTATTTTCCTTTTATGTTTTCTATTTATAAAACCCCAAAATATTCTTCTCATTCATCTTATTCGTTGATTCTATTTCTCTTACCCTCTTTTGCGTTTAATTCTATTCTTCGTATCCTCTCAACCATTTGATTCTCCTCTTATCCTCTATATGTTTAATTCTAATGGCGGACATGCGTGCGATGTTGAAATGCTCCAAGTACCCACCGAGGGTTACTGAAGATCTTTGTTGTTGTACCGAGATTCTTTGGAAAATTTGAGATACAAACGGTTTAATTCAACTAATTATGTCAAATCCATTCTATGGTTTTGAGAGGGCGATCCCTATGCTCACATCCGATGGTTTGATAGATTAATTTCAACCATAAAATATAGGGATGTTCCTCATGACACAATTAAGTTGATGCTATTCTCATTTTCTCTCAGGGCAGCTCGTAATTGGCTCGAAAAGAACCCCTCGATCGATCTTTGCTTGGAAGATCTCGTTTCAAAATTTGTAAATCGTTTCTTTCCTTATTCTAAGACGAAAAATCTTAAGAACGAGATTACAAACTTCCAGCAGCTTTGATGAAAGTTTGGTGAGGCATGGGAAAGATTCAAAGATCTCCTATGGAAATGCCCACATCATGGTTTCTGGAATTACTCGGATCGATATATTCTACAATGCTTTAATGCAAACCGATCAAGATTCACTTAATGCGACCGCCGTGGCAATATCTTGTATCGTACCCCAAGGGATATATTGACGATCATCGAGAACAAATCGAAAGTTCCGACCACGAGAAACAAACCGATTGAGATGGTGAGCTTACCAATGATATTCGATGCATGAAGCAAAATCGAGCCCGTTGTTACCGTTCGAAAGATGTGATATTTGTGGTGGTCCCCATCCTTTTACGATTGTCAAGCCACCGATGACGAGGTTTATAATGCTACATCAACCCAATATCACAAGGCTTTCGTTTTCGATGATGAGGATTCCATTCAAATGAAAGAATATTATGCGAGTTTGTCGGCTACAACCAATCCTGTTTCTGAGCCTTTCATTTCCGACTCTTCCCCTTCACTCACACCGGTTGAGAGAAGTGACATCGTTTTAGAAGAGTTCGATGATCATATTTCAACAAACATTGTTGAACCCGTTGACTCTCTCATAATGGGGGACGAGCCTCTTAGCACTATTCCAGAAATGGAATCATCTAGTGTTGAGAGCCTTGTCCCAATCCCAAGTGAGTCCGAGGTTATCTCCGGTAATATGTGTGATGATCCTCTTGATGATAATTCTTCTCCTCCTCTTGACATTCCATATGATCATGTCGAAATGTTCTCCGATTCTGATAACGATTGTACTTCGTTTGACGATTCTTTATCCTATGGAGACATCGATTATGTCGAGGAGCTACCTTACGAGCTAGTTAGCTTAGAGGAAGTGAGAGATTCGATGATCCGGAAATTGAGGACGAGATACTTCGTGAACAATTGTTCAATATAAATCTCCTCGTTTCTAAGATCGAATCATTTTGTGCTAAGCCGACTTCATCTCCTATCCCGCTGTGGATAGTGACTCTACATTGGACAAGCCCGAGCTTGAGGCTTTTCCAATGATTCTCTTCATGAAGAGTTCTCCGGTGAACTCTCTCATGACATATCTCCTCCGAATATGATCATTTCCATTTTGATCTTGAGGATGATATTGGCTCGGAGGAAGGTGTACTCTATCATAAGAGTTTGCTTATTAATGATACTACCTTCACCCTTCCTCCCGACATGTCTACATTTGAGGATGAAGAATGGATCTTGATTGTTATCAACATCTTTCTTCCATTCCTCACTTATGATGTGACTTCTCTCTTCTTCACTCCTTGAGAATGAGGACACTATTTTTGATCCCGGCATTTTCAATTATCATTTTGAGCGGTTCTCTCTATATCTCGTTGTGTGGAACTTTCACGTGCTTCAAATGTTTGTCCAAACATCTTGAATGAAAGTCCGATGGAGATTGTATCTTCCACTTGCTTCCCATGAACCAATGAATGCGGGTCGAGTCAAGCTAGCGACTCGGAAATCAAAAACAAGAGACGCACTATATGGGTTTTCACCCGTATTTACGCCTTCTTACCCTTTCTACCACCTAAGTGTGGGGGTGATGCCCACATGTTATATATATATATATATATATATATATATATATATCTTAAAAAAAAAAAAAAAAAAAAAAAAAAAAATCCTTTCAAATAATGGGCGTAGTATTTCCCTTTACGTTCTTTGTTTCGCATAACATGGTACTTTGAATATTGAGGGCAATATTCATTTCTAAGTGTGGGGAATTCTCACAATTTCATATATTATCTACCCGATTCCCCGTTTTGGCCAAAAATTTTTTTTTGGAGTAAGTGTTTTACACTTTCTCATTTGGTTATCGATCCGCCTTTGTATCGTAAGACTAAAGGATTAGCTAATCCAGAGCAAAGCGGCTCTTGGTAAAGATATATCAAATCCGTTTATATGGCTTGCAATTTGCCCAAAATTGTATGGTTCTCATTCACCATATCCTAAAAATGAAGAGTTGGCTAGCCCGCAAGATTATGGCTTGTGGTAAAGGCGATGGAAAATCCATAATTGGTAATCACTCACCAAAGATAATATTGATAATTTATCTAAGAGTTGGCTAGTCCGGAATGGTACGACTTCGGTAAAGACAAAATCAAATCCGTTGAAAGTCGGTGGTTTGCTCAAAATCACATGGTTATCGATTGTACCATGGTTCTTACTTGAATCAAACATTTGGCTACTCCGTAGTAATGGCTTTTGGTAAAGAGATTAAAATCCATCATGTTTTTCAAATCATTGCTAGGACTAGCAATATCTCGATGTGGGGATTGATGAGTGTCTAAATACTCATCATTTTGTACAAAATAAACTGCAAAATCATCTGAAAACACTCGTAAACACATCAAAATGATCAAAATATCACAAATCGAGTTTTATGTGTTTTAAATGCAAAATATCAAAATCGGATGAAAACATATCAAATTTGCAAAATTGCGTTTTAGTCCCCAAGTTTCAAAAGTTGTCAAAAGCAGTCCACGAGCACATAATTTCAAAGTAAAGTCACCAAAGGTCCTTCTAAAATCAAAAGTTGTCAAATTTAGTCCTTTGGTGAAAAATATTAAAAGTTTGAGAAAATTACAAAATGGTCCTCCAAGTTTGAAAATTGTAATTAGTCCTCGGAAAATGTGAAAATGGCAAGTTTAGTCCTTGTACTTTGTGAGATTGTCGGTTTAGTCCTTGGAGAAACTTTTTCAGAATTGGCAGCCTAGGTCCTTCTAATTTCAGAAAATTGCATTACAAGTCCTTGTATTTATAAGCCCTTTAAACCAATTTGAACCCTTGCACCCATTTGACCCCCTTGTCACAAGCCATTTTGAACCCTGCTTATTAATACCTGGTCAGTCAACAGAAGTCAAACAAACCACCCAATGGCGCCAAAACCCACCTTCTTCCCACTTGTTCTCTGCTCGCTACCCCGCAACACACAACCTCTCCCATCCCTTATCTCTTCCATGTCCCCTCCTCCACCACAATCCAAAGTGCATTTAATGCACCCCTCTTCACACTCAACCTAAACTGCTTAATCCACATTTCCGCAAAATTGACAAAGTGGCCAAAACTCTCAAAAGTCACCCACTGGCCCTGGAACAAGGTGGGATCCACTCAGAAGATGAGAGAGAATCATTTGAGCTATAAAAGAGGAAGGATGAAGCAAGAGTAGGAGTTAGTAGTTAGTTTTTTAATTTTTCTTTGTATGTCGTTTTTAAGTTGTATGTTTTAATTAAGTTCTGAATTGTAGTTTAAATCTTCCTTGTACTAAACTAAAGTTGTTAAGCCCATTACAATTCATTTTGAGTATCAATCAAAGTTTTCTATGTAAGTTTCATATTTTAGGTTACTGTTGCAAATTTCAAATCTTAAAATCTCATGTTTAAGCTTTCAATAGCTTGTATTTCATCTCAAACAAACTTGTATAAGCTCATGATAGCTTTGTATAAGCTAGCATTCAAGGTTTAAGTCGTTTTGTAACATAGTCAACAATAGTCAACTATTGTCAAAGTTTAGAGTCAAATCGCTTTTAAGGAAATCTTTGGGTTCAATCGATTCAACGATGTGTTCTATGTTAATTGGAGCAATCCAGTCGAGCGATCTAGATTTTGTCAAATTTTGGATTCACTTGCATAGTTGATCACGTAAAGAGTGTTTGGTTCGAGTAAGAACTTGGGTCAAAACCTATCTTTACCCAGCTTTGACCCGTGAAGTCAAAGTTCATTTAGTGTAGTTAAATCAAGATTGGGTGTATTGTTTGTTACAAAAGGATTTGAGATGCTTGTCTACAAAATTCAAAAACATGTTACGTTGCTTCACGAGGCAATGTGACCTTCATCACTTTTAGCTTAGATTTAGGTGACTTTAGGTAGGATTAGGATTAGTTAATTGTAGCAATTAATAGTTAGATATTCAGTTTTCATGCATTTATGCTCTCATTAGAATTTGGTGCTCGTTCGTAGCTTACTTTTAGCCTTGAAAAGTCCTTCATTTTCTGCTTTTAGCCCATCACATAAAGATTTCTAAGACCTCGGTTCACCTTTTCTTTAGCTTTTAATGTTCATCTAGTGCTTATCGGTCCCTTTAGTTTACTTTAGATAATCGAGATTAGGATTTAGCTTATGATATGTTTTTCTTGTAGCTTTAGATATCTTTCATGCTCACATGTAGGCTGTTGTAAGTTGTACCCAAACAGACCATCTCATGATCTGTTGCCAATAGTGCTGTCATAAGCCCATTAGCAGTTTATTTTGACGCTTTGCTATGTTTTATTTTTGTTGAAAAGTTCTAATTTGATCTTTGGTTCATGTGCCAAAAAGAAAAAATAAAAAATAAGTGTAACAAAAGTGCTCTCGCCAGATTCGAACTCGAGTCAATTGACCACCCAACGCCCAGACTACAAGTCGATTAGGTTGGTGGTTCTCATGTTCTAAAGCCTAATAGCCTTGTCCCTTTGTTTTAAAGCTTTTCCAGCCCATGTTACGCATTCATCAGTAGTTGTGGCTATATATTATTTTGATCTTATAAAGCTTGTTTTTTTTCATTTAGATGTTGTTAGATTGCTTTCCATTTAGCTATATGTAGGATATTTTAATCTCCTTTAGCTTTAGGTGCTTAGGTTCCATGTAAGGATGTTTGGTTTAATCGTTTTAGAGCCTAATAACATAACTGTTTTCCCCCCTCTTCATCAGATAGTTTATTTTTTTTATTCGGCTCATGTTAGTTGGTAATCATTTAAGTTTAGATTATTTCCTTGTAAACTGCTTTTATGCTCATTTTATGCTTAACAAGTGCCTTAAGGGGTGTTTGGTTGGGATCTGTCCAATCAGCAGCTTACTGTGAGCTTTCCAACAAAAGTTTTCACACAAAAAGTTCTTTAATTTGTTGCCTCTTCAAGTGCCACTTTTGTCACTAGACGAATTCCCTTAGCAGCTTTGTTTTTTTTCTTTACTTTTCTTTTGCTTTTTAGTGTTTGGTTACTGCTTATTAGGACCCTTTAGTTGCTTATTAGATTTAGAGATTATTTAGACCATTTGATAGCTTTTAGTACTTTTTTCCTTTGAATAGCCTTCAATCCAAACAAGCCCTTAGCATATATTTTTTTAGTTTACGTATCTAGTCTGCTGATTAGCGACTTAGTTTGCGATTCTCGCAACTTTTGTTTTGTCTCAATATTGTTTTTTGTTTGTTCTCGTGTTCTATTTGCAAAGTCGAAGAAAAAAAATTAAAATAAAAAAAGCGTGAGAAAGGGATGTAGGGGATTCAACTGTGACTGCTGCAGCCCCCACACGCTATGAAACCTCCTAACCATCTCGCTCCTTGTCTTTCTTGTTTTCTTTGTGTTTCATTAATACTTAAGGTAGTTTTTTGACTTTGCCTTTTTAGCTTATTTAGCATTTAGTTTATCCTCGGCTTATTTAGATTAGCTTATATTTCCTACTTATTTTCTTAGATTAGTCATAGTTTAAACTATTTTATCGTAAATTTTCATAATTTTTCGTCACAATTTAGTATTTTAATATTTAGTTTAGATTAAAACCGTTTTTAATTAAGTAATAAATAAAATAAAACTCAAAAAAATACCCGGCTTTTTCCTAAAATTTTCTTTTGTCATGTAGTACGTGAGAAAATTGTTTTACATTCGAGGACTTTTATTTCACAAATTTTACGTTTATCTTGCGCTCAAACAGTAATTTTGTACATAACGACGTTTTCATTTTAAGTTACGTTTTAGATATTTTAAGTTTACGTTTTAGTTAAAATAGTTTATTTAAGTTATTTTGTTTTATAAAATCACAAAACATCATTTTAAAATAGTGATAGCGTTTATTTAATAGATTTTATCTTTTAATTTCCTTTAATTTGCATTTAAGCCGTTGTAATTTGTTGGCTTTTTCCGTAGTTATAATCATCAACCAAATCTCTTTTCCGTTCAGTTCTCGATCACTAAGCGTTTGATTATCCATTGCACAACTCATTGGGACATAACGACCGGGAAACACTATACTCCTCGGATCTTCATTGCATACGTGCTTAAGTTGTTTTAAGTTTCTTGCTTGCGTGAGAAAACTTGGCGGTTTCTTGCAGATCATTACCATCGATAGCATATGAATTGAACCCGGTTTACGCCCTAAGGTTGAATAAATGGAGGGCTATTTGTTTTCACCCTTTTCTTATTCAATTCTTTTTAATTCTTCAACCCCTTCGGTGCTTACCGAGACTTCATAGCTAGAACCTTGTTGGGTTTATTCCGGCACTAGCTCGGTCTTAGTCCGCACTCTTCCCATATCTCATTTTTCTCCTTTTGTCATCATACCCAAGGACTTCTACACTAACTAGTGGATTGTCCTCGGTAGATCCCTCCGGATTACGGCGGATCATGGGAACACATACCTAACCTTATCATCCTTATATCACCGTACATAAAGTAGAGTTGGTCGGTCTATTTGGTATTGTTCATCCGCCATTGGAACCAATTGAAAACCATTTGAAAGTCAATTCGGTACTTGTGATATATTATCAAAGCATTTTGTACTGAATTGTTTTTGATATTTTAGAACGAGAACTCCCCTCAACATGTGCATCAAGTCTTTGAAAATGTTTTGCACACGGAGGCAAGAGAAAGAATTAACTTCTTTGATTACCATTTTCCAAAGATATCAACATCACTTCCCAGCAAGTCAAGTAGATAGAGTATTTCGGGAAGGATGAGGTTTCCATAAATTTGCTCCCCTCAATATGTGCCTCGGGGTTTGAAGAGAGTTTGCACATACTAGAGGAACACGCACATTGAGATGAGTTGATCACATTTCAAATCATAGGTTTAAGATAGATGTTCCCCTCAACATGTGCATGGAAAAATTGAAATCGTTTGTCACATGTGGGCGGGATAGCATGTACATCCTTATAAAACCATTTACGAATTATCGTTTAAATCCAATTTAAATCACACATTCTCCCGATCACAATTATCAAATCATTCGAGATTTGTGATCTCTTATTGATTTAAATTGATTTTGAAAGCTTTTAAGGGTGTGACTTGATTATGAAAGCGTTTTAAGCGATAAGGATCGGATTTTAAGACTTTAAACTCCATTGATAAAACATGCATGTATATCTTTTGAAAAACAATTTAATGCAAAATAACTTTTTAATTTAATTGAAATCATTCTCCCCTCAATCAATGACATAGGTTATTGATTGAGAGATAAGATTTTGACAAATAAGTCCGATGATCATCAAAATAGAGACGAGAGTTATTTTTCAAAGCATTTGGTTTCAATGAGATAAATGTTTATAGAATCGAGCATGGAATTTTGAAAACATGGTAAAACATGGCTCTGTTCTTTCTTTTAAAAGCGAGTTCTTGCTGAAATGACAATAAACCATTGTTTCTCTTTCTCCCAAAATATATATATATATATATTTTTTTAATATAAAATTCAAACAACATCTAAAGTCCGTGTCATTCTTTGAATGACAACATCAAGACCGTAGATATTATCGAATCGAGAGAAACATGACAAAATGACAATATTTTTGAAGATTTTTCGAATTTTTCAAATTTTATGGATTTTGAAAGTTTTATATTTTCTATTTGATTTTTGAAGGTTTTATAATTTTGTATTTTGTTTTTGAATAGATATATACAAGAGATAGATGAAGATAGACCTTTACTCCTCGTCTTCCTCACGAAGACGTTTGAGAGTTTTCGGTTGAAGGCTTTTCAAGCCAAGTCGTGGAAGAATAAACTCAAAGCGTTCTCTTGGAAGAGCTTTGGTGAAGATGTCGCTGGCGATATTCGGACCTCACAAAATATAGTTCCACCACACCTTTTTCCACTTGTTCCCGATGAAATGATGTCGAATGTCGATATGCTTTGCTCTTGAGTGTTGAGCGTTGTTGCATGAGAGAGCAATAGCACTTTATTATCACGATGATGAGAGGATTTTGTTGAATTCAAAGCCATAGTCGGATAATTGAGATCTCATCCATAAGATTTGAGCACAACAAGATGACATGGCTATGTATTGACCTCTGTAGAGGAAATAGAAGTACTCATTTGCTTCTTTGAAGACCAGCTCACAAGCTTATCACCCTGGCGAGCACCTCCGACGTGCCGGCGTGTATCTTGACAACTCGCATGATCGGCATCTCGCATAGGCCGTTAGTGACATACCGGTGTCCTTGGTGCCAAAGACCCATATTGATGGTTCCTTGAGATACCGAAAGACCCGTTTAAGCTCGCTTCAAGGTTCTTTTTAGTAGGCAGCACGGTATCTAGCACACATGCAAGCGGTGAACAAGATGTCTGGTCTACTAGCGATGAGATACATCGGGGATCCAATCATACTACGATATTCGTTTGGTCAATCATGATCCCGAGTGGTCCTCATCTAGTTTGGTTCGGTCAATCATGGGGTGTCTCTGTGGTCACTTGAATCAAATCCAAATTTCTTTAAGATCTCATTGCATATTTAGATTGATTTATGAAAATGCCTCCGGACTTTGTGAAATTTGTAATCCCAAGAAAATGACATTTGTCCCATCATTGACATTTGAAATTTTGAACTCATTTCATTAGAAAAATGATCACATTCCATTAGATTCCGTCGAGGCAAAATAATATCATCAACATAAATTTGAACATGAATTAAATGTTTGCTCGACTTCACGGTGAACAATGTAGGATCAATGCTCCTTTGATGAATCCGGTTGATAGAAGAAACTTTGTGATGTATCATACCATGCCCTCGGAGCTTGCTTTAAACCGAAAGAGCCTTCTTCAAACGATAAGCGTGAGTAGGATGCTCTTGATTCACAAATCCTTCGAGTTGGGCGGCGTAGACTACTTCTTTAAGATCTCCGTTCGAAGCGCCGTCTTTACATCCATCGATATACTACCATGTTCTTACTAGCGACGTGGCGTAAAGATTACGATTGCCTCGATTCGAGCAACTGGAGCAAAAGATTCTTCAAAGTCTATACCTCCTCTTGGCGATATCCTTTAGCAACTAATCGAGCCTTGTTCTTCAACACATCACCATGCTCATCAAGTTTTACTTTGAAGATCCATTTGAGAGCTATAATCATAGCACAATCTGGAGCGGTACTAACTCCCATACATCAAGGCGATCAAACTCATGAATTTCATCTTGCATGGCATTGAACCAACTATCTTCATTCATGGCGGTTTTAACATCTTTTGGTTCGATCTTAGATAGTACGGAGTTGAAGAAGCACCATAAGGCATCGGTTGCGAGTTGTTTCGGGTTGATACAGAGACGAGAAGGATTTCCAATGATATTTTCTAAGGGTGATCGTGAGTCCATTTTACGAGGTGTTCATGTGGCGGTTGTTGAGGAACCGAGGGTGAGTCGATGTCTCTGAAGAAGATGGTTACGATGATTCAAGAGTAGCAAAATGTTTTCAAATGGAGCATCTTGAGAGTCATAGGGATTAACTTCATCATTGATGCGAAACATTTCCATGATGTATATTTGAAGAATGATGATTTGTTGATGAGATGAAGGATCGTGGTGGGTGCTTCTTGACTTAAAGATATTGAGATTGAGGATTGACTTCATTCAACGGAATCTGAGCATCCTATGTTGTGGGAATCATCACCTCATTAGTGATTGAATCATACAGTTCATCAAACATCGGATCAAACAATTTCTTTACATCATCTTCGGATGGAGGTACATATGGAGTTTCTTGAGAGGAGTTTGGAACAAGGGATGAACCAATGGGACTGTTTTGAAGTCACGGGTCTGAGTGGAGTGTCCGAGGCCATTTGACCGGTCGACTCATCAAACGTGCGTGAATTGTTTCCATGATATTTCGGGTTCTTTTGTTGTAGATTCGGTATCCCTTTTTGTTTGGTGCATATCCAACAAATACTCCAATGTCGACTTTAGCCCTAAGTTTGCCCAAGTCTTGACCTCATTAGTTGGATAGCACAAGGCACCAAACACACGAAGGAAAGATAGATTAGGTTTTATGTTATGGACAAGTTCATATGGAGTCTTTCCATGAATAGTGTGAATTAGGGAGCGATTTTGTGTGTAGCATGCGGTGGCAATTGCTTGACCCAGGAGAAACATTGGAACCTTTGAGTAGATCGGCATTGTTCTAGCGGCTTCAACAAGAGTCGATTTCGTATTTCAACTACAGATTACTGTTGAGGGGTTCGTGGAACACTTCTTTGATGGTGATTCCAACGTTTTCATAGAATTCACTAAGTTGTTTGTTGACAAACTCGGTTCCATTATACATTACGATAATTACGACCGTTTTGTTTAGTCGAACTGCGGTTGTTTGATGAGTTTGATGATGATATCGGAGTTTCATCCTTTGTCCTTAAGAACTTGACCGGTGAATCTAGAGTAATCATCAACCACAACTAACACATATTTCTTCCCAAAGATATTTTGCACCCTCATTGGTCCACATAAATCCATATGAATCATATGAAGAACTTTTGTGACAAAGTTAGTAGGTTTGGGTTTATGGGCATACTTCTTGCTTTTTCCCAGTGACATCTTGAACAAAGATGATCCTTTTCATACTTTAGTCTAGGTAAACCTACAACTAAGTCCTTTACGGAAAGATCGTTGATGGTGCCGAAGTTCAAGTGATTGAGACGACGATGCCATAACCATGACTTTGTTTTAGAAGCCTTTGATAACAAGCAGATTGGAGGCCCTCATCATGTCATCGATAGAGATGGTGTAAAGATTTGAGCCACGAGTTCCTTTTAACAGTTCCTTACCATTAAGATCTCTAACAAAGCGGTATGTTTTACGAAGGCTACTTCTAGATCGTAATCACGAATTGACCAGCAGAGAATGATTATGACCTAACCCTTCCACATAATACACTCTAGAGATGACACTATCACCAACAACATAATCTCCATAACCCATAATAGCACCAAATGATCATTACCAAATCTAACGATCCCGATGAATTTGCTCACGAAGTTCATGAGCGCGACCGGTCTCCGGTCATATGCTTGGAACAACACGAGTCCGGTACCACGAGCGATTTGAGCGATCTGCGGTTGAACACGAGACAAGAATGGATAATCGGATAATTGGGATCCCCATGCAAGAATGGGTTCCATTTGGTTAGTAACAATGTTTGGAACACCCACATCGAAATAGAAGCATTCATATCGGAAAGTGAGGCAATGGAATCGTTGTGAATAGATGCGATACTAGTGTCGATTAGCCACATTCACGGTGTGATCACTTCTTAAGGAATAGTTCTACCGGTGAGGCATCCATTTTCTAGTGGGCATTATCTCGATTAGTCTTAAGACCAACGGTGTCCAATAAAAGCCTATTTTACTAAATGTTCTTCTGTGGGTTTCCTTTGTTTTCTAACTTTCTTACGTTTTGTCTTTTAGCCTTCTTAGCATGAATTTTAGCATTAACAATATTAATCGGACAATTAACATCATTAAGCGAACATTAACACCACATTCATGATTAGAGACGACATTCAAGCGACATCAAGACAAGGTTTGCAAATAGTATCGAATTGAATTAATTACAGATGCGCCTATGGCTAATACTAGAATCAACACGATTCGTTTTATTCAATTCAAGCTTAAAGTTCCTAGATTGTTCTTCTACTCTCTTCCAAATGCACATTCTTAGCTTGAGAGGTCCTATCATTCCTTGTGTTGTCTTGAGACTTTGACTGCTCCCTTTAATGTCACCGATTACTCTGTAGAGGGAATGGGAACATTAGTTTGTTTACTACTCTTTGCACCACTGTTTAGATGTCTTTGGGATCTGAACTACATGCGGGTGCACTAAGGTTCACTTTCTTAAAACTAGAGTCTTGAGATTAGTACTCCTAGAAGGCATCTTTGAGTTCTCTCTCTTAGCATTGACGGATCTAGAATCTGAACTACTCGGTACACTACGGTTCACATTCAAAACATTGGGAATCGAGTGCATATCATATTGGCATTAGGCATCGAGCATGGAATCAAAGGTTAACTCTCTCACCTAATGTCTTTGGGCATATTGTGATCAAGCATTCTAAGATTTCTTGAGATCGTTTGGCATATAAGCATGCATGTCCAATTGCATTATCATGAGGTTTCTCTAGCTTATCTCTTCAACAATCTCACGCAGACATTCTAGGCAATCCTTAAGGGATGAGAAGTATGTTTGAATGGCAAGTTTGTTGTTCCTTAGATGAGGGGACATATGTCACGAGATAAAGCATATTTATTACAGTGAACCTTTGATACAACATTTTCCTCATTGATCATTGGCATTTTCCTTTTACGACTCTTGATTCTCAATTTTCCTTTGCAATGAAGCTATTTGTTCGTTGTTTTTATTCTGAGTGACTTTAATTGATTCAAACAACTCATTAAAATGACGTTTAACCTTTTCATTTTCTTCTAGAAAACTTTCGTTTTCCTTTTGTAAAGCATTTACTAGGTTTTGAAGATGAAACGTTTGAGAGTTCGAGAATTTAAAGGAGGAGGCATTTGGGAGCCTGTCATATTGTTCGTTTGACCCTTTAATTGAGAGATTTGGGCTTTCAACTTTACGATCGTGTTGCACCGAGCTTGAATCATTCATCACGTTTGTTAATTTGAAAAGCGCATCAAAATCTGGAGCATCGAAGATGTCTTGACATTTGAAGTTTTGACATTTTCTTTAAGATGTTGATATTTTAGTTGTAAATTAAAATGCTCAACTTCTAGTTTAGAAAAATGTTTAACGAAATTGTCGTGGTCATCCAGTTCAATTTTCTCATTTAGTTTAGAATTAGTTTTTCAAGCTCAATGACACGATCATGGGAGACTTTCAGGTACACGAGATAATTCATGAAATTTGGAAGCATTAATAGAGCAATTTGAAGCGATGAAAACACATCTTGAGCAACACATTCGGTAATAAGATTCTCATTTAATGTATGCGGGTTCTTTCTCTCAATCTCATTATATTTGATCTGCGCTCATAGTCACTAACTTCAACAACCATTGCATCAAATTCCTTTTCCATTCCTTAATATCGTTTCTATCCCCTTTTAAGACTCTAAAGATCTTTTAGAAGTTTAAAGAAGGCATGACCTCGATTAAATAACATTCTTTCATTTGTTCAAAACCCTTTCTCCTTGATTATACGAGTGGGTGTGATCCTTTTCTTGCAAGTTTTCTCAAAATCAACAAATAGTTGAAATATAACGTATTGGCTAATTAATGTCTTGCTTTTAGTGGCAATTGTTCTAGGTACAAGATGCATTGGTGTATTAGGAGGATACACGGTCGCTCTAGGCATTTTCAAAGGGAGGTTTGTTTCAACAATATTTTCCGCTTTACCTTATCTAAATCCTTTTTCCAAAAGACTTGTTCGGAGTCAACAATTTACGAGGCTTAAACTTGTTTAAGGAAATCGATTTTCCTTCTTGTAATCATGAGGAGTGATAATTATGTTTTCTCTTTGCATTTGGGATCATTTTGTTTCTTATTCATCTTTTCCTAGTGATTTCATTTGATTTCTTATCTTCCTCGGTGCACTCAACGCAACTAGGTTTACGCCTAGGCTTAAGGTTTCATTACCATCATAAAGCACCTTATGAGCATTTCTAGCCTTTTAATTACCTCTGGATTTGGTTCCTCAACAAGTGGAATGCTATACTTATCGCTTAAGACTCGATGTTTGGTGACCATGTGAGCGATCTGAATGGTGTTTCCTTGTATGTACAACTTGTTTTCAAGTTTGTTTTCAAAGTTTTGATTAGAAAAATCTCTCAAGAGTTTTGATTCCTTTGCATTAAATTCTTGCTTAAGCATTTTCACATTTTCTTGAAGTTCTTGTTTTGCTTATTTGTTTTAGAAAGTTTTCTTGCAAGGAATGTAATTCTTGTTTCAATACTTCTTCTCTAAACTTACTTTTTCTAATTCTTGTACTTACTTGGTCATCCATTTCCTACTCACGAGTGGTCAACTCAAATTTTGCACGTTGTTCATAAATAGCAACACGTTCCTTATAGGCATTTATTTCAGAAATTATGGAATCATCAGGAGCACATGCAGTGTATTCATCAAAGACATAGTCATTGTTGACTGCAGAAGATGCATCACTTGGTACAACTTCACTTTCACTTTGTTTCACGTATTGATCGTATGAGACAATATTATTATTATCCATATTTTCAACATTTGATTCAATAGTTTCAGTTGGTTGTACTTTGTCATGCATCTGTTGCACATCAGCATCATCGTATAGTTTTAATACCTCTGAGATGAGTTTGTCCTTGGATGGGCCAGCTTGTGGTGAAGAAGAGACCTTGGGAGAAACCATTGGAGAAATGCTAGCCATAAAAATTGTGTGTGCAGTAGGTCCATCATCTACATCAGTCGTATGCATCACGGTCGGCGACTTGAAAGGCATTCGATGATTGTGACCTATCTCACGAATAGGTTGCTCATCCACATCTGCATCATAGGTCTTGGCATTGCCCTCGGAAAAAGAAACAATTCCTCTTCATCCAGCGGCACCATTGTCACGAGCTTGTGCGGCTGACATCTTATCTACAAGTAATCGGCGATAGCGGGCGCTTTGGAGATGTGCGGTTCCTTGCAATGTGTCCCTCACCACCACGGTTATAGCATTTGATCGGCTTAGCTTGACCTTGGTTACCATTCCTTCCTCGATTCGATTGCCCACATAACCTCTACCAAAGACCACCTCTTCCATCTTTAACTTGTTAGCTTGATTGTGTGGGTTAGATGTCGCTCGAGGTTGTTGTTGGTTTGTGGGAAGAATTCATGTTTTGGCTAATCGGAAGAGCTAGTTGATTAATGAAGTTTCCCACGTGTGCAAAGATCGACTTGTTTGTACATAGGATCGGGAATGAGTTTGTGATTACCATTACCCAAGGGTATGACTTGTGAAGCTTTGGTTGTGATTCCGATGTTTGAGTGAAGGCATTTGAATCATTAGGCGAGCTTGTCTCTCCGGGTTGGTTTTGAGCGATTGAGAATCAATTTTTCAAACATAGCATGTCTCTCATTACGAAGGAGGAAGGCATAGAGTTGCTCATAGTTTGTATTCTTCAATCCTTTAGTAAGCTTCACAATGTAACAAACTTATGCCATTCGAGATTCATGTTGTTCACAAATTTTGAGTTCAAGCTCAATGTTAGGCATAGTCATTCGATGTTCCTCATGTCATTAACTAACTTATGAAATCTCACATAGTACTCATAGACACTCTCATCTGGTTTCATCTTGAAGTGCTCAAATTCGTCATAGAGTTGGGATTCTCATCTTCCATAGTTAATTCGACCACAGAGAAGCATCTTAACATTATCCCAAGCGCCTTTGCTTGATGTTATGATTGATCGACTTGTAGATGTCTTTAGGAAGACCTTGAAGAACAATGTTTGAAGCCCCGATATCGCATCAAATCTCTTTTATCCTTATCATCAAGCTCATCATACATCTTAGGTTGTCCATTACGAAAAGGAGTACCATCTTCATTAGTATCAAGTATGTCTCTAGTCGTCTCAACTCGATATGGTCCTTCATCAATGGATTTGAGAATGTTGACACCATTTTCCTTTCCAAGGCAATACAATCTAATTCGTTGAGCCCAAGAATCGTAGTCGGTTACATCAAGCATGGGTGGGCGAGTATACGAGCCGACCGCTTGTACATCCTCGGCAGCGATGGAGATGATAGTAGGGACGTTGGTAGACATGTTAACATTATACGGGATTTTATAACTCTATGATTAAACCGGAAATAGATTCTTTCACGGGATTTTACTAAATCAAGAGAAACCGTAAACAATCACTCAAGTCGCTAGAAGATAGTGCACTAAGTCGCTGAAGATAATGCACTAAGTCGCTGAAGATAATGCACTAAGTCGCTAGAAGATAATGCACTAAGTCGCTAACTCTTAATTCGCTAGACAACTAAGTCGCTAGAGTCCCAAGTCGCTAGACAAAAAGCAAGTCGCTAAGTAGTAACTCGCTAACCCTCAAGTCGCTAGCAAAATTTTGGCGACAAGATTGGCTCATGAGTCGCTAGAGATACAAGTCGCTAAAGAGCAACTCGCTCTGGACCAAGTCGCTACCACAAGTCGCTACTCGTAGTGGAGAGTCCACTACTTGTACTTTAACTCGCTAGATCTAACTCGCTGGGTTTAAAAGCGTAACTCGCTACAATTTTGTAAAGCAAGTCGCTATGAAGAAAATAAACCGTGAGCTAAGTCGCTAGCAAGAAAAACCATATAAACATCACTTTTCAATCCAAAACAACCCAACCAAGATGATTCAAGCTAACCAAATGAAAACCTAAACACTTGTGATGATTCTAAACATGAAAGTACTAACAAAATTCAAACTTTAACACAAGAAATCAACCAAATGATGCAAAACCACTAAACTTTTCAAACTCAAAACCACCTAAAACCACTAGAAATCCAAAGATGTGCAAGATATGATCTAACCATGGCTCTTGATACCAATTGTAAGATATAACTTTTCACATACATCAAACCATAACACAAAGTAGCATATAGATGGAATTCTAGAGAGAGAAAGTTAGAGGTTTAGGGAACTTAGTGAGAGAAAGTGAAAGATATTATTATGAGCTCCAACTCTACCTTGGAAGGTAGAGAGCATTTATAGTCTTACATAAATCGCCACACATCGGGTGTGGATCAGGCATACAGCTGGGTAAAGACCCGTCCGTCCTCCACGGTGTTACTTAACTAAATACTACTTAACTTAAAATAACTACGACTACGAGCTTTCTAATGATTACATATACTTGAGGTGACCGACTCTTTAATACCGGGAATTTCTAATTCCTAACAGGTTTAAGCTAGATTATTCTCTCATCCCTCACATATTTGTACCCTTGAGTGACGAGCGAGTGTCCAAGGCCAAGGCAAAAGGTAAAAGGCCAAAACCTCCAACTCCTTCATCATCATCATCAAATAGCTCTGAAGACGGTCTCCCCAATTCTCGGCTACAACCTCATGAGTACTATGCCTCTCTTCCCGAGATTGAGAATGAATCGGCGGAGTTCAAGCAAACCAAGGGGATATTCAAGTGCCTTGGAAGGATGATGACAAAGATTTACAAAAAGTTGGATAAGTGAGGTTTTAAAGGAGTGTTTGGAACAAAACAAAAACAATGATGTATGATATTATTTTGGTGTTTTTACTTTGTAGGATGATAAACTAACTTTAAACATTGATGTATGCTAACCGGTTCATGCAGGGGGATAGCACACGGGTGTTATCAAATTTTACCCATTTACACTTATATGTGAAAATCATTAGCCCTTGTTGAAAATTATGCTCCACTATATTTGTGTATGCGTTATTGACTATTCCTAACTAGAAATAGTTATTGCCATATGTTTTAAGGAAAATTTCAGGTTTCGGAAAAGTCCCCGATGGTCAAAAAATGGGTCTGTGAAGAATTCTGGGCACCACAGATCAGACGGCACCAATTTTTTTGTTCCGTCTGTTGACAATTTTGGTGCCGTCAGACCTGTACAGGCGGAACAGACGGCACCAAAATTTTGGTTCCGCAATGTGTAAAAAATTGGTGTCGTGGTAACTGCAGGTAATTTCTAAATTTTGCTAATTTCAACATTCCAAATTACCATAATTTGCTTCTAGGATAGTTTTTATCCATATTAGAACTAGCTTAACACACTTAGACATATAGAATATCCATTTCCCACCAAAATTCAAATATTTTAAAAATTCACCCAAGGAACCTTTTTTCATAAAGGAAGGAACCAAAATTTTGGTTCCTTGTAATCCGTGGGTGATCTGATTCTCAAGATCCTACAATCATTAGAGCACATTTATTGCATATCTTTGTCTCTTCACTCCATCCTTCTTGTATGGCTTGACTTAGATGATATGACTAGCATTAAAAACACTTCCAAATCATTATAAACCTCCATTCTTCTATGGTTTAACATCAAATCGAACACATTTCTCCATAATCTCATAATCCTATAAATTAAGACCTTCTAAGATGATCATCCTCACACCTTTCCAATTTCTCTCGCCTTCTATTAGAATAAGCTTAAGCAAAAATGACTAAGTCATCCACCTCTTCTCTATCAAACAAGCCTTGCAAGAGGATGGCTAGAATGAGTGTTAGACCATGTTGCTTTGTCAACATTAGCTCATCTTCCGAATCCTATACCCTAACCATCACATCTGCCATAAGAGATGAGAACTTTCTCACTTTGACCACTCCTACACCACCTCCAAAATCACCTATTGTAGTCACCACTCCACCACCAACAAAAACTCCCATTGCTAGCTCTTCGCCACCGGCTCCATCCAAACATCCAAATCACCATCACCTCCTAAATCTCCAACTCTCATACCATTAGAGCTATTCTCCACACCACCTACATCTCCAAACCCATTTTTGGAGGACTTGGAGGACTTGCCTTCTAGGCCCAATAATCCACCTCCACTACCATCCTTTAGTATAATTGAGCGAATAGCTCATGAGTCTCCACGTCCATCCTTTGACCTAAACGCCCCGTTAGGGCCTCAACCTAGTCTTTTCCATCCTATTCACAATGACATTCATGGACCTTTGTATAGGGACCAAGCACTACCTCCAACATCCTTGTCTCCTCATATTGAGGACATCGATGAATCCATGTGGGAAGATCACCCACACTCCAAAGCGGAGATAGAACCCAAACTAAACCATCTCCACAACTTCTTCAATATGGTGGATTCCCACTTTAGTGAAACTATGCAAATTAAAAATGTTTTGCTAGATTCCCTAATCACTCCAACCACCACCAACAACAACCCCACCATTCCACCACCACAAAATCATGAACCTTACTACCTACCTAGACACGGTTGCTCAAATTGTGAGCGAACCACCCACATTAGCGAACGGACCCGGGTGATGGTCCATGAGCTCCAAGATGAAATGAGGTTCATCCTCAACCACATCCTAGAGCGAATCAACGCTCTTGCTCATCCACCGCCTCAATAGGAGGGTCCTAGTTTATCTTTGTATTTTTCTAATTTTCTAGGATTTTATTTTTTTATTTTCTAGGATTTTCTTTGTATTTTTCTAATTTTCTAGGATTTTCCTTATGTACTAACACATCATTGTGTTCCATTTCATGATTTCCATATCATGAAAATTTTAACAAGTGAATGGTGTTTCTTATATTGTTGTTGATTGGTACTTGGTGATTGGAAATGCTTATATACTTGTGGTGATGTTTATTACTAACATCTTTTTTGTAGCTTTTTCACAATCCATGTATCTTTCTCTTGGCACCCAATTTAGGGGGAGCATTGGCCAAGGGGGAGATAATGGCTTGGGCTCATTACATCTTCCGCCTCGCCTATTCTTTTCGACAAAAAGGGGGAGAAATATTATAGAACTTGAACTTTGACTTTCTAAAAAAGTCAACTGCATAATTTGACTTTCTGAAAAGTCAACATCATACTTTGACTTATGAAAAGTCAAAATTGGACAAACTAGTATTATCATCTTTATCTAACTCACTAGTTCTTTCAAGTTCTAAAATTAATCTCATATTTTTATAACTCTTGTACAAACTTTACATCTTTTATAAAAATAAAATTTATGTTTTGTCTTCAACAAAAAAGGGGAGATTGTTAATACAAATATCGTCATTAATCGTTATTTATATTTTATGATCTTTACCTAAGTTTTGTTAACGACAAAAGTAAATTTAATTTTTGTAAAGCATAAAGCTTGTCAAGATTAATAGATATTAAAACAAGCTTTTCCTTAAATAATATCTTCATCACTCAAGCATTTACATTTTGATTAGTCATATATCAATTAACTTTGATATTTCTCTAAACCATAATGTATGTTAATATTTTTAGATCAAGCATGTTTTAGTTTCTTAAAACAAAACTGATTGTACAATAATTAAATGCGACTGGGCCTTATTTGGTGATCGAAGGGTATGAGGAGTGATATGCTTGCGCCAAACTTGTAGCTAATATGCAATAAGAAATAATAGACACCGTTAAGTGATTGCGCGGGGTTGGACCTCGCGAACCACCTCCGTGAGAGTAAGTATGTGATATGTGTTGTAAGTAATATGGAGTATTTGAAATCTTGTTGAGTGAACATACCATTGAAATGACTCGTCCAACCTATTTATAGATGAAGAAATAAGCTTGGAGAGTGTTAGCACACGTTTGGAGATCATGGGGCCCCATGATTTGTGGTAATCGCTAGGCTTCATCCCCCTCTCTCTGTCTTGGCGGGAAGCTAAGGAGATAGTGGGAACATGGGGAAGACCAAGTCAAGGTTCTCCTTTGTCTTGGTGCCTTGAAGAGAAGACCGAAGGACATAGGCCTTGGTGGCGACTTCCAACCGGTAACCATATCAATGATGAATGATTTTCGCCACCAATGACTTATGAAGAAAGACTTGGGTCTTCGTAATACAAATTCAACCGAGGTCGAAGGGTGTTCTTCGACACGATCGTAGGTGCGTCATCAAGCCCCAGGTCGAAAGTGATATGTACTGAGTAGAAATATTGCTTCGACTCGTAAGTAGGTACAAAACCTCCCTCCATCACAAAAGCGAGCGAAGATGAAAATTCTAGCAACTATTGACCATAATTAATGCATGTACTTATCCTAACCACCTTTTTCTCGGTAAAATCAAAACATCTCTTCAAAATTTAAAAAGGATTTGAAATCCGGAGGTTAGGTGATATCTTAGGACACGTGTAGGGCTAAGATTTAACATGTGTGAGGGTATTTAAAATAAAAAAACAGTAAAAACCTAACACAATTTTATCTCGCGCCCAAATATTCACCTACTAAATCTCCTTCCGAGCGAGCTTTCGAACAAACAGGTAAAGTATTCCTTCGTATCTGCTACGTTTTCAATACTTTTTTGTCGATTAGAAGGATCATGTCTACCAATAAGAAGTTTGTAATCAAACAACAAGGTTGCACCTTGACTATGGAGGAGCTTTAAGCGTTCCTCACTGATTATCCTATTCCCAAAGAATACAAAATCATGTTACCTAGCAAAAATCAAGGTATTTTTGATGCCCCAAAGAGCTATGTAGGCTTATACACCAATGCATTCACCACCTCTAACCTTAGGATACCCTTGCACCCTTTGATTTTAGAACTCCTTCAG
Organism: Chrysanthemum lavandulifolium; assembly: GCA_022545495.1. NCBI lineage: Eukaryota > Viridiplantae > Streptophyta > Magnoliopsida > Asterales > Asteraceae > Chrysanthemum > Chrysanthemum lavandulifolium. The sequence goes on along the minus strand of CM040243.1, from coordinate 240,937,629 downwards.
TACTACGAAGTACACATATCTAGGTTTAACCCTTTTGGCCTAGCAAGCTCACAACATACATCGTAATGTGTAAAGCCTATAGGTATGAACCGTCATTGATCGTGTAGGATTCTTGAACTTTTACCCGGAGGAGCGGTTAACATTGGCAAAAGGGGTGAAAGGATGTGCCCATTCTTATTGAAAGGCCTTTTACGAATATCAGGAATTGGAAGGGAAAGTTCTTTTATATCCAAAATACCATTGTTCCTCCACAATTCCCTGCTTTGCTAAACCCATAATTTCAATATGATGAAAAGAGGTTTAATGATCCCTTGCCCTATACTGTGAGGAGGAATCCTTTGTATCATCGTTTAGCTCGTCATCCAGCTGATTGTCAAACATTCCCTGAGCCAATTCTATTTATGGTTGGTCTTGCTGAAAGCTGGGAGGGATCTCCATTGCATCCTGAGATTATGTGTTGTGGAGAAAGTATGTAAATTTTTAACTAAAATAAGAGATAGGAACTTATCTTTCTGATATTCATATTTTTTCTTCCTTTTTTGCAAAAATGTCATTCAGGAATTTTGTTGTTGCTGGTGGTGCGAAGGAAGTAAGCTTTATCCCGAAGGATCCCCAAGAGACTAGCTATGGTGTGGGCTCTCCTTCAGTGTCTGTGAACAACAATGATGTTGATGCTCAGCCCATCGAACCTGTGTCATCTGCTCCTCCTTCGAAAGAGCCTATAGATGTTGAAGACCAGCTAGTGGAGAATCTGGCAGATTCTGATGAACCTGTCTCAGAAGGACAGCTAGCTATCGTAGGACCCTCCGGCATTGGTGAGAGAGTCCGAAGCAGGAAGGGTACGAGCGCGAAGGCTACGAAGTCTGCATCAAAGAGGAAGCTTATCCTGCCCACTCCTCCCTCTCGAACTACCCGACAGAAGAGTGCCAAGGGTAAGGCTGTGGTATTTCCAGCCATCGAAGGGCCCATCACAGATGATATCCATGGTAAGGTTTCTTTCCTGTTACAAAGGGTTAGATGCAAGTAATAACATATTAACAAGTTTGTTTATGCTGTAGGACTCCCTGATACGAAGGAGGTTCCGTCCCCACTAGCTTGTCATTTGCTTGTGGAGTGTGTGACCCCATCCAGTTGGAAGGGGGTTATGGACAACATGTCCATGGAAAGGCTATGTGATCTTCATGACAAGAGCTATATCAGACAGTGTATGTTGGATAATCAGCTGAACACCAGGACAAGGGAGCTTCTTCGTGCTGTCACCAAGGCTAGGGAAGAGATGGATGTCATGCTTGCCACGGAGAAGGCTAGGGACAAGAAGTATGCAGACCTGCAGACAAAGTGTAAAGAAGCAATGGAGGACTTCGACAAAAATCCCTTGGTTTAAGATCTCAGAGCTGATGTGGAAAAGCTCAAAGGTTAGTTAGCTGTAAGCCAAGCTGAGTGCAGCAGGCTATCTCTCGAAGGTGCGAAGGTCATAGGCTACAAAGAGCAAATATCCGTTCTTACATTCAAGTGTGGAGGCCTTGAAGAAGAGAGGTCTAAGCTAGTGGACCAGGAGATCAAGCTTAGGGAAAAGGTGGATGGGTTAAACCTTCATTTGAAAATGCTCAAGAAGGATAGGGTGGATTTGGTAACCAAAGTCATCCCCTACATCGCCATGGAACTGTACCATACTGATGATGTGGGTATCGTGATTGGGAATTTGGTGAATGCAGCCATATTTCATGGCAAGTGTACCACTTTGGAGGAGAGGCTGCATGACAGGGGAACCGGTGAAGCCGGAAAATGTTCCATACTATGTGGAAACTCATGGCGGGAATATGATGATGCAGAAATGCCTTAATCGCTTGAGTTCTCCTTCCTTCTTTGAGCGACGAAGGACCCAGTGCCTCTATTGAGGACACAGTTAGCCAATAAGCAAAGGAAAGTCCAGCCTGCCTCCTCTTCAAGAAGACACCATCTCCCAAGGTTCCATCCCGTGTTCATTGATCCGACCCATTCCAAAATTTGATGAAGGCTACCATGTGGTAGTAATTTGATCCCTCGGTGGTATGTACCTGTTTTCAAACAATTTATGTGTGTCTCTTTCCAGGCTATATTCCTGATGAAACAATTTACATTAGATGTGTGTGGTAAAGGCTTTGGCCTAAGACAATATTTTGTTTGTTTGATTGTTAAGGCTACGGCCTGTTTGGACTAGTTAAACTAGTCATAAATGAATATCTACATCAAGGCCACTAGGGCATGTATTTTGCTATGTGTGATTCTTCTCTTTATGTTTCATTTGCACGTAAATTTTTTACAACCTAAGGCGTACGGTAGAAGCATAGCCTCATTGTGTGTAATTACTTCACCAAGAATATAGCAATTGTATAATTTGATTGCTGACAGAGGGTTGCGACCCACTCCATCTTAATCCTTTGGGCAGCGAAAGGCTTGAAATACCTTAAGGCCATATAGGAAAGTTAATGTGAAGTTGAGATGGATGTTATGTATATGAGCAAGACGTATTGTTAGTCTTTGTACATCCCTTCGACATTGAAACTTATAAAAGCGACTTGGTGGACAAATCTTTGTTGTATTAAACGAAACAAGAGATTTGAGGGAAATGCGTTATATCATTAAGTGGGTAGGGAGGATTACATCATTTTAAGAAATGAATATTAGACGCCTACCATTAATGCTTCTTTCCCCAAGTGAGAAGAATGCAAATACAATAATTGAAAGCAAAATAAAAAATGTCCTTAGACATTGTAAGTTTCATACGTAAAATTTACGAAGGGTAGTGCCATTCCAAGTTCTATCAATAGTGTCTCCGTCGAGGGTTTCCAGCTTGTAGGCTCCGTTGCCATATGCTTCCTTAACAACGTATGGTCCTTCCCATGTAGGCCCTAGTTTACCACAGTACTCGCCTTTACTTATTTGTTGAGTCGGAGGACGTATTCTCGGCTTGAAGGTCGAAGGCGAACCACAGTGTTGTAGTACTTTTCAATCTTTTGTTTATGGATAGCCTCTACGATTGAGGCAATTTCCTTCGTTCTTGAGTAGTTCTAGGTTGCTACGAGTCTTTCTTCGTTGTCACCGCTTCAAAGTTCATGACCCTTTGCTTCGACACTTACTTAGAAGGATGACAACTTTGTGCCATATGTCAAGCTAAAAGGTGTCTCCCCATGACTTGACTTTGTGTGCGTTCTGTGAGCCCAGAGTACTTGAGGTAGCTCATCTACCCAACCGTGGTGACTGTATCCCAGCCTTCGTTCTATGCCTTGGATGATGTCCCTGTTAGTAACCTCCACTTGCCCGTTACCTTGAGGATGGTAGACGGATGTGAAAGATTGTTTTATGTTCAGGCCTCTGCAAAACACTAGAAATACTCCTTCGGCAAACTGCTTCCCATTATCTGAGATGATGATATGGGGTACTCCGAATCGGCAGATAATGTGTTCCCACACAAACTTTTCCATGTGCCTTCCTGTGATTGATGCTAAAGGTTTAGCTTCTACCCATTTTGTGAAGTAATTGATGGCTACGACCAAGAACTTTACTCCTCCTGGAGCAATTGGTAGAGGGCCCTCGATATCTATCCCCATTGGCCGAAAGGCTATGCGAACGCCACGGAGGTCATATCTTGTTTTGGTAGCCTTGGCACTTTTGAGTAGACTTGACAGCTTCACACTTACGGATATCTTCTCTGCGTCCTGTGTGCGAAGGCCAATAATATCCTATCCTCATGATCTTAGAAACAACGAGCGGGGTCCCGCGTGTAGCCCGCAAGATCCTTCGTGTACTTTTTGAATGATGTTGGTACGCTTGCCTAGGTCTTACACAACAAAGCCATGGAGACAAAAAGGACCTTGGTATAGGTAGTTCCCCATGATTACGTATTGTGGTGCTTTGATGCGAACCTTCGAGCTAGCTTCCGATCCTCCCAAGAAGATACCACTTATTAGATACTCTCTAACGGAGTCATCCAATTTGAATCTTCCTCCAAGATTACGTCAGACACCTCCTTTCGGACGATGGACCTATCTGCCAATACTTCAACCAGAACCTCCTTAGTTAAATGAGAAAATGCCATTTATGCCAGCTTGCTATGTGCATCCGCTTTTTTGTTTTGGTTTCTTCGAACATGCTCTATGGTGTAGGATGTAAACCCTTCGAGCATCTCCTTGGTCTTATCCAAGTATTTCTTGATCATAGGTTGTCTTGCTTCGTAGGAGCCCTTTATCTGATTGGCCACCAGTTGTGAATCAACAAAAATAGCCAAGTTTTCTACCTCCATGTCCTTAGTCAGTCAGAAGCCTGCTAGCAAGGCTTCGTACTCCGCTTCATTGTTAGTAGCATCAAATTCAAAACGGAGTGCATAAGTATACTCCTTCCCCTCAGGATCAACAAGCATTAGACCTGCGCCAGAACCGTCGGAGCTGGAGGCTCCATCGGTGTAAAGTTTCCACCCTTTGACAGTCTTCGCAGGTTTCTTCTCCACAACTTTGTTGTCCTGCTTTGGTTCGGAGGGTGTTTCGGCTAAGAAGTCTGCTAATATTTGCCCTTTTACCGAGTTTCTACCCTTGTACTCAATTTCATGCTCTCCTAGCTCGATAGCCCACTTCGCTATCCTTCCAGATTTCTTCGGCTTCGAAAGTATCTGCTTAATAGGCTTGTCAGTGAGCACGGTTATGGGGTGAGCTTGGAAGTACCTTGTAGGATCTTAAATATTATGTTGTTTGATGAATCGGGTGGTCTAGGACAATGATTAAATAAGAAAGCCATTAGAGAGATGAAGAGAGTAGAGAGGAGGTTCTTGAAAGAGTTGCTTATCAAAAGTGAAAGGTTAGATTCAAAAGCCACACCCTTCCATGGATGGAAGGGTATTATACTTACAAATAATACGTCCTCCTATCGGATGTGGATCAGGCATACAGTGGGTAAAGACCCGTCCTTCCTCTACGGTGTTGCACTAAACTAAACTACGCTAATAACTAACTAATATACTAACAAATAACGTAAACAACGACATATCTACGAGCAAACATATGCTAGACCATTATTGGGGTGACAGACTCTTTAACAAGGAATTTCCAATTCCTAACAATATCCCCCTAAGGGAGGTCACCCCATGAAATACATTTTTGCTTCCTAGCATTCTATCTTTGACTTCGTTCTGGTGCTCGTAGACTTGAATTCTTCAATATCTGCAATCTTTATGCTTTTGTAGCGATTCTTCAAAGTCCGCACTGATTTGTACTTTTAAGTGGAGGCCTTTAACTGATCCATATCTTTAATGATCTTTGAGCTTTCATTGAGATCATCAGCCACAGCAAATCTCTCTGGATCATCCATAGTTGTGTTGCCTTCATGTGATGTTGTGACTTTCGGACCGACATGCTCACACTTTTGAATCATGACATCTTTCCATCGAGTAGCGGAAGCTTTCTTGGCTCATGATATTTGCAAGCAGAAAGGCGAACATAGTATAAAAATATCGAGCCGTGTTATGTAGATATGCACAGTCATGATTTCTTCAATTAAGTGTGGATCTTTGTGAGCATGCGGCTTTGGATTGACCGCTCAATTCGATCACCGCAACCGTCAAATGTACCGCAAACAACGATTAGCAATAAAACACGAAAGTGTCTTTGATCACTTTCATTTGAATTGAGGTACACGGCCCACGGTTCCTCGTTGATCAAGACAAATCGCTGTGATCGGTATGATTCCTAAGAATCTCCTTGACAAGGTTTCGCGTTGCTCTAGTCGTTCTCAAACCGAACGCCTTAAAGAAGACAACACGGAGTGAGTGAACCGACAAATTGAGATTCACCGATTGATGAAAATGATTTGAAAACAATCGCGTATTGCTTGAAGAAAGAGTTTTGCAACACGACGAGGATTTTATGAGAAAGATCAATTTTCAATCAAAATACTTTTGTATTAGAGAATGAGTACACATTCGACGTCTTAGCGAAAAGAAGAGATTCGCACATCGAACGGTTTTCCTAAAAGTATTTTTCAATCGTAGATACTTTTGAATTTGAAATGAATACACATTCGACGTGCTAGGGAAAAGAAGGTTTGCACATCGAACGGTTTTTCCAAAAGTATTCGTCAATTCCATTCTGGACCAAGGTTGATTCAAGAATGAATCTCCCATCGTTTCTATCCAGTTGTCACAAGCTTGATCTTTTGCAAGATTTCACATGTCACCCACCAAGAGCTTGTTTGATGTTGGCTCTAGAAGGATTTCCATCTTCATTGTGAATATTTTACATATCACTCGGATGTTCAGCAATACCACAAGGATAATCGTGGGACTCTTAATATATACTTACTTTCCACATTGTGTGAAAAAGCAAGTCTTCAAGAATTTAGTGTCCTAACGAGATATTGTGGATGATCTCTTGGCTCTAGACTCAATTGTGCATATTTGGTTCTGTGTCGGAGACTAGGGAGAGGTCTCCTTCTTCAATATCAACAATCTCTAATAGAAAGTCTATAGATTATGTCGGTTCCCGTGAGAATGAAACAAGCCCTTTTAAGAGGAACTTGAGTAGTTTGGGAAGTTTAGTGCAAGGCGTCCTTTGGGTCCATGACGTCTTGTCTTCAATACCAGTGTTACCTTAGTAACCACCGGTAGCTTATGAATTGAACCCGGTTTACGCCTAAGGTTGAATTGATGGAGGCTATTTCTTTTCACCCTTTTCTCATTCATTTCTTTTCATTCTTCAACCCTTGAAGGCTTACCGAGACTTCATTACTAGAACCTTGTTGGGTTTATTCCAAGACTAGCTTTGTCTCATCCGCACTCTTCCCATTTCTCATTTTCTCCTTTTGTCAATATTCCTAAGGACTCTACACTATCTAGTGGATTGTCCTGGTAGATCCCTCCGGTTCGGCGGATCGTGGGAACGAATACCTAACCTAACCATCCTTATAACACCATGCATAAAGTAAATTGGTGGGTCTTTTGGTATTGTTCTTTCCTTCATGAAACCTATCGAAAAATCATTTGGAAAAACAATCAAGGTACTTGTGATACGAGATCAAAGCATTTTGTACCTTAATAGTTTTGATCATTTTAGAAATGCTCCCCCTCAACATGTGCATATGATTTAAAATTTTTTGGCACATGGAGGCAAGAGTTCTTTGAAATAATTTCTTGATCACAATTTCCTTAGAAAAAGCCAATTGAATTTCTTTGGTAAAATTCTCCCCCTCAATATGTGCATAGGATTTTTGAAATCATTTTATCACATAAAGGCAAGAGTTAATTTGAAGCACATCCACAATCACAAGAGCCATTAAGAAACCATTTGAAAACTCAATCAAGGTACTTTATAAATAACTTTAAAAGCTTTTGTACCTCGATAGTTATGCTCCTCCTCAAAATGTGCTTCGAGATTCGGCGTTTAGCACATATGAGAGAAGCAAACTGCACAATTAAATCAAAACGATCACCTTTTATCAAATTTCATTATTAAATCACAAATTCTCCCCTGATCAAAAATATCAAACCCTTTGAGATTTTGGATCCCAAGTGATTTAATGTGGTTTATAAAACATGGGAGAATATGTGGCCTGGTTTAAATACTCATTATGTTTTTGGATAAATCCTCCTCCTCAACATGTGCATTGTGTATTTCAAATCGTTTGGCACATGGAGGCAGGAGTGCCTTTAAAGGACTAAAACCAATTCCATTAAAACAGATTTGAGATTTAAATCACAATCTCTCCCACGATCAAAAATATCAAACCATTTGAGATTTGTGATCCCATCGATTAAATCATTTAGAAAATTTTGGGAAAGACACGCAAAATTTAATTTTGAAAAATGACTCAAATGGACCAACTATAGACATTAAAGATTGTTAGTGTCGGTATGATAGTTTTAAACGATCTTTAAGTAAAATAAAACAATTTCACAATCAAACAAGAAGAGAAAAAATTTCATTTTGTAAGATCTTTGAGTTTTAAAGAAAATCATACCATGACATAACATTAAATCTTTAGATCACCACTTATTATTGTACAAACCGGAACTTTTGTGAAGAAATATCATTTGAAAATATTTTATTTTAAATCACTCTCCCCCTCAATCGATGACAGAAGTCAATAATTGAGTGACTTAGGTTTTGTTAAAAAGAAGTCCGGTGATTTTCAAATTTTAGTCCAATTTATTTTCAAAACAATATTTTTCCATTTTCAAAACAATTTAATCAAATTATTTCAAAATTGTTTAAAATGAAATCTGCACAAAGATCGTTAGGTGGTTGAATTTGCTTTTGTTGATGTTCTTCTTTGAGGGCTTGGAAGAAAACCGTGCAGATGCGGTGAGACTTCTTTTACGTTGCATTTTGAATGCCAACCGAGGTCAAATTAAGCTTTGTTTCTTCAATCACTTAGAAGAAAACCATCTGCGATGCGATGAGACCTCTTACGTTGCATTTATGCCAACTCTCCATAGAAGTCCAATTAAGCTCGTTTCTTCATTTGTCAACCCAAGAAATAGTTACCCTTTCCTTTCGGCATCCAATCATCTTCAATTGTGGGATCCGGATCGGGAACATTCTTTTATACCAATATACCTGCATACGTTAGTGAACACACATACAAATATATGGTGGTCGACATCACCCATAACATCAATCGACTAATTAAAGTCAATTCAACATATCAATCAGATCATATAAGGCATGGGGTTTATGTGTTAATCAAACTCTAATCATCTAATCCTAACAATTTTATCCTAGGCACCTAGTCCTTCAACGTAGGTTAACAACATTTTCTATTAAGCATATTAGGATAATTAAGAAAGTCCATTAGATGATATAGATTTGAAAAAATTCTCCCCCTCAATCAATGACTCATTTTTTCTAGAAAGATTAAAAGCGCTGAAGTCATTGATTGAGTTTTCAAATTTTATAAAACTCTGAATCTGATTGGTTTTAAAGCAACTCATTTTCCACCATTTTGAAATACAACAAATATTTTTCTGAAGAATTTAAGACGGAAAAACATTTGTGTAGGAACAGCAGTCCTTCGACATACTTTCCTCATTTTGTTTTAGAATAAGTGCACGAAATATTTGAAAATCGTTTAAGCGTAGCACTTTCCTTCTTTGAAAAACGGGTTGCTATCTGAAATAATAGCAAGCCATAGTTTTAAGCACGGGTTCTGATCAAATAATCGCAAGCCAATATTTGAAGCCGGGTTCTGATCTGAAATAATCAGAAGCCATCATTTGAAGCTTGAGTTACGATCGAAATAATCGTAAGCCATTTTTGAAGCGAGTTCTGATCTGAAATAATCGTAAGCCATTTTTGAAGACATGTTTTGGAAAAATATTTACACCTCCCGCTCGAACTTCATCTAAATTCCCGTGCCATTATTGAATGACATTTCTAAGACCGTAGATGTTATCGATACCAGAAGACATGTCTTGAGAAAACATATTTTTGGTCTTTTTCAAATTTTTCAGATTTTTATAGGTTTTTGAAGGTTTTATATTTTTCTATTTTGTTTTAGTTGGTTTTATAATTTTGTATTTTGTTTTATGGATAAATATATACAAAGATAGAATAGATGATATAGTTTAAGAAGATGATGATACGAGTACCGAGATAAGGATATCGAGCGACCCGTTGTAGAAGTTAGAAGTCATCATCCCTAAAACTTTCACCACCAAAGCTTAGAGGCTCTTGCATTGAAGAAAGAAATTGAACCATCGAAAGTGAGACTTTGGCGACTTCCCCAAACCAAAAATCCTTTGGATGAGCAGATTCAAGCTCTATTTCAAGCTTTCCTTAGCGGTGCAAGAGAAGCACACCATTATCATAAATCCATTTGCTCCTTTTAAGACCGATAATCGAGATTCTCCGTTCGGGGTTATATCATCAAGACGAACAATGCAACGTATCATCCACGTATAAATAATCTTCTCAAATTTCTTTTACATCAAGTCTCAAGCGATCCATTCCAAAAGGTGTCAAGAGAACAATTCCCCAAGTAGTTGAATTGATGCGATCACCTCTTTGTATAATGCTCAAGAACTCTCCCAAATACACATCATGAGGGAATGACAACACCTCCCATGTTCACATTTTTCTTCCACGATGATCGTGTATGAAGCTCAAGAAACGAAGTACACCAATACCCAAGAGCTCTCCGTATACACATCATGAGGGAATGAAAACACCTCCCCATGTTCACATTTTTCTTCCCCGATGATCGTGTATGAAGCTCAAGTATCCAAGTATACCAATACACAAGGAAGGAATAAGCGATAACATTGAAGAAGCGGCCAAGTCATCGATTATCTCTGCGGATGACAATCTGCGGATGTCAACTCCGAATAAGTGATTATATCTACGAATCAACGAATAAGCACTCAAGTGAAACAAATTGAGCATCCCCAATGTACACAATCTCTCTCCCCGATCATTGCGATACCATCGAAATCACCACACACTAGTGTACCTCTTTTATCTTCGTAAACTTTCTCTAACATCACTTCCCCATGTAGTTGAAATACTAACACTAAACGCCTTGGTGAGTAAAGACTTGAGTTTCTCTGCGGTCATGACATTTGTTTTCCGGGATATCTTCAATCACTTAGAAGAATTAAGTTCATCAAGTTTACTCGTCATGAGTCAAACCTTGATTTCTCTGCATGTAATAACATTTGTCTTCCGGGGTATCTTCAATTACTTAGAAGTATTAAGTTCATCAAGTTTACTCGCGTTTAGGTGCTTATCTCCTTAATCCTTGCTGGTTTTGACACTTCGTAATCAACAACTCTTTGTAAGTCCGTATACTAGAAATATTTTGAGAAGAACATCATTAGCTCGGATGTATCGTGAGAGTCAACTTGTCAAGAATAACGTGAGCAAGTCTAATTAGGGATTAAATTTGGCATTTCAAACTCCCCAATTAGTGCTCTCCCTAAACCGACAATCTGTTAGATAAATGCCTGAATAAGAAGAAGTCTTTTGATAATCACATGCAACACGCCTTTTAGTCTTCTAATCATATAGCGAAAATGTAGAACCGATTGTAGACTCGACCTTCTTCTAGATTGTCCGGTTGGGAATAGATAGTTAACATCTTCAACTCACACCAAAAAGCATCCCACCAAAAGCATCCCAATTAGCTTACATCTTGCAAATCCCTTAACTAAAATCCTCCCAATCAAATAAGAATGAAAGATGTTCATCAAGGAAATCAAGAATCGGGCATAACGAACACACAAGATGGTAACACCAAACTACCAATCACATCAAACAAGAACAGAGAGATTGTTCGGAATCATCATGTTGATGTATACGTGAAGCATTAACCGGAAGCACTTTGTCGATAAACTCATCAATCCGAGTGAAGATGTCAACCAACGGCTCTTAGAAGAGAAAAACTCCATGTGAAGATGACCCAATAAGAAGAAGCTCGGTTCTTACATGAGTTTAGAGCCGTATGACCATTTATATTCTCAAATATCAATCAACAATGCAAAAAATTCACACTTCTTCTCTTGCATACGGAGATGCCATTCTTGATTAAACAAGTGAATATCTTCAACAAAAGTAGTCTATTCACACTTCTCTCCCGCAAAATAAGCACATGATGTCGCCATCTTCATTATAATCGAGCAAGTGGAATGAGAAAACAATCAATGGTAGCCGGTTCACTTGATGACCAAGCGCATGGAAAAGTATGAAGCATGTTGATGAGAATGGTCATAATAAGAAGATTTCTCTTCTTGAGAAGATAAAGCGTATTGAAGCGTACACTTTTCTTTTCTTTAGGAACAAGGCATGAATGTTGTGTTCATACGTCATAATGTTGAAGTACGAGGCTCGAATCGATGTGAGCAGACGTCATAATCTCTCTCTTTCATCTACTCTTGGCAAACTTGTAATCACCCCATTATCATTCAAGAGGCTATTTGTCATGACAATGATGGAGAAAACCCGATATGATGAATTTGACCACAAGTAAACTACCCGAACTCGTGACTTAAACTTGCACATATGTAACAAAGAGCGGTGCCGAGACTTCATCCTCCATTAAATCTCTAAGTACTCTATACTCTTCATCCAACCAACCATCAAGTAATAGACGACATCACCTCTTGAGAATCCACAATTCAATGTGACCTTCGAGCACTACAACGTAACTCCTTAAAGTGATAGTTATTTTGTGGTGGTATGAGCCCAATTCCCCAAGTGGTAAAAGAAAAGGTAAAAGACACCCAACAATAACTAGATTTCCAAGTCTTCATATTTGAAGATAAGCTCGAACAAGGATCTTGAAGAATCTTCATCCAACCATCCCCGATACCTTCGGATACTAAGTACACTCGCTTGTGATATTTCACTTCAACCTCAAATAAATAATCTCAATTAACGCCTGTCACATCTTCTGAACAGTTCAAATCTAGCCTCCTTTGACATTTTAAGTGAACTATGATAATGGTTTCATCCCGACCATGGTTAAAAGCACATAACCCCGTAAAACCATGTAATAACCAAACTGCCATGACGAAAATCCAAACACACATCCAATTTATGAAGTACACCCTTTTATCCCTTCTTTGAAGTAGAAACCATAGCACCAGCATCAAATAAGATCCCGAAATACACTTTCCATTTCTCCAGAATGGTTCCATCAGTACGGGATTTTACAATTCTATGGTTTAAACCGAGAAATAGTTTCTTTCGCGGGATTTTACAAAACCAAGAATAAACCATAAGATAGATCCGAAATGCACTTTACTAATATCGGGATGTTTCCATTGTCACGGGATTTTACAAGTCTATGATTTAAACCGAGAAATAGGTTCTTTCGCGGGATTTTACAAGATCAAGACAAAACCGTAAACAATGTCAGCTTGAATGTGTAATGACAACTTTTTGGTTTCGGTGAATATCTGTTATAAGGAATATGCAGTGGTTCATCAGCGATTCATTATCCAACATCATCAATATCATCAACCATCAAATAAACACATAGGTAAACACATCATTCACGCATTCAGTCGGCAATTGCAATGACAACATGGTGAAGTAAACCCGATATGCCAAACTTGATCATGAAGTGAACTTCCCCAGATTTGTTACTTAAACTTGTACTAATCCTTGTGGAAAAGAAACGGTGTACCCAATGTACAAAACCTCTTGACATATCCTCAATTGCGTGAGACACCAAAGTGATAGCTACGCTGTGGGTTAAGCGAGAAAGAATCACAACCGTAACTACATAGCCAAGTCTTTAACACACTCTATAAATGCCCAAACAAGTCATCTTCGCGGAATGGTGGAAAGAAAGAAGACGAAAATAAGTAAACGCGCCCGGAAAGCCTCACTTCAAATCCAAATATGAAATACCGTCCAAATAACCCCATAGTCAACTTTGTTAAACAATTCAAGCCGTGACATACAATACTCCGTGAGAATGCACAAACCAAAGTATCAAACCTCATAACAAAACAACTTTCATCACCAAATATCATCACACATCTTGTAGTACACCAAATCACATCATTAAATCGTGTCAATTTTCAAGTTGCAGCATCAAATCAATTGACAACACTCAGTTCAAATCCAAGAACGACCATCAACCATTTAAAGTACTAAATCAGATTAATGTCCATTCATCTCAATTCAATTCTCGAAAAAGTGCAACCCAATAATTCAGAAACTAGGCTCGGCCAGTGTAACCAAACAACATATCTGAATTAGAGACATTGAAGCTCCAAGACTTAATAACATAATGCTCAAATTGTAACTCGGCAGTACAATCCCATAAACTTTTAACAATCAAATTCCCCATCTGGTCCAATACCACGAGACACAATCACTCACTCGAATACACGTGATACCAAATCATACTTGAGTAAATTTGACAATCAATATTATTTGAGTGTCCATGTCTTGCTAAAAATGATCACTTCCCAAAGATAAACATCCAAGTACCTGATCCATTTAACAATACTCGGCCCAATAATCCTATACCCCCATGCGATTGAAGCCCATCAAGAAAATAACATGGTCTGGTTCAAATGTCTTGGATGGTTGCCCTAAATATTCGGATATAAAAACACACTTAACATACTCACGCTCCTAATATTTCTCACAACCTAACCCTAATAACTCTCCCAAAATCACGTCCCCTTTTCTCTCTCACAATCAAACACAGCCATCCCTCCTGAATCACATCATTAACTCACAAATAAAATCATCTCAAACCCTATCCTTAATCAGTCCGCCCCCATCCTTTTTCTCATCTAAAATGTAGCAACAAAAGTCTCAACAAATATTACTCCTTAAAATTCATCAGCCTCATAATACCATAACAATCTCAGATGCAAGTTACACAAACCACAGGGATGGCTAGAGATGAGGAACCACACTCGAATAGGAAACAGGGTTAGCTCGAGTCGAAAAAAAAGATGAAGGACATAGGGTTCGTTTGCATCGGGTAGGTTTATTCATGATTTATGTTTATCGTTTTATATGTATACCGAATGAGAGATAGAATGAAAACCAAATGGTTTTTGTTCTATCTTAATCATATTCTAAGGACAAATAAGATCAGTGATGATGAAGTTTTGTGTGATGGACTTTTTATTTGACCTTGAGTAATCACAAAACCTTTCTGAGATTTTTGTTGTCTTCACGTTGTGTTGAGCTAAGATCTGTGATGTATTATGTCTCGAGTGATTGTCCCTTATACATTTTAGGTGCATCATTAAAAACACTCGACATGGACTGAGATCTTGATGAAGCTTTTTCATTTCAGTTTTGATAGGTCCGAATAATGATTGATGAGGACAATGTTTGATAGAGTCGAGTCATTGATGTTGTATTCTGATGGTGATGTTGATCTAAATATGATATACGAGTTTAGGTTTGTATGTTTGACTCTGATGTGGTCGTGATAGATCTGGGATTAAGATAGATGAGTTGTAGTGGAATACGGTTTTGAGTCGGATCTGTTGAAGCTTCTTTTCAATTCGTTTTCATTCAATCTTGGACTGATGATGGATAGATTCTGAAGTCTTTTGAGTCAGGTATATTGCTTCTATGGTCAATGAGTGAACAACTCGCTTTCATAACAGTTTACACAACACGCATATTGTTGACTCAATAGTCAAACAATCAACTCGCTTTTGATCCATAACCAACTCGCTTTATCTCCAACTCGCATCATCTCCAACTCGCATCACCAACTTGCATTTGTGCAGCATGACAACTCGCTTTTGACATTAAATCAATAGCAACTCGCTCAATAGCAAAGTGCAATAAAACCAAATGCGAGTTAAGTAACTCGCATGAAACCGAACCGAGACCAACTCGCTTTAAGCAAATGCAACTCGCATCAGTATATTCATTGTATCCGACGAATATGCAACTCGCTTTTGACCATATTGACAACTCGCTTAGAGAAACATGTATTCCAACAGAATCAGATTTGCTAAAAAACCATTTAAAAGACAAGTAACTAGTTTTCGATCATGAGATTAGCAACAATTAAAACCAGTTTTAGTTACATAATTAAAAACCGGTTAGAGAAAACATTATAACAAATCTGATTTAAACCAGTAATATAACATGAAAAAATGTTTAAGAAGCATTTTAGACCATCTCAAAAGTAAGCCCAATATCAACAAGAATAGTTTATACACGGATTCAAAACTCAACAGAAACAGATTTTGAAAAACATGATTCTACACGTATTAAACAAACCCAGAACAATGCAACATCCAACCTTACTCAAAACAACACAAACCGCATCAAGAAACCACGTAAATCTACCCAAACAACAAAACCTAGGCTCTGGTACCAATTGTAGGATCTTAAATATTATGTTGTTTGATGATTCGGGTGGTCTAGGACAATGATTAAATAAGAAAGCCATTAGAGAGATGAAGAGAGTAGAGAGGAGGTTCTTGAAAGAGAGTTGCTTATCAAAAGTGAAAGGTTAGATTCAAAGAAGCCACACCCCTTCCATGGATGGAAGGGGTATTTATACTTACAAACAATACGTCCTCCTATCGGACTGTGGATCAGGCATACAGTGGGTAAAGACCCGTCCTTCCTCCACGGTGTTGCACTAAACTAAACTACGCTAATAACTAACTAATATACTAACAAATAACGTAAACAACGACATATCTACGAGCAAACATATGCTAGACCATTATTGGGGTGACCGACTCTTTAACATGGAATTTCCAATTCCTAACATACCTTCGAAGGCGCCTCGCAGCATGAACCAAAGCCAAGATTAACTTCTCCAACTCTGGATAATTTAGCTCAGCTCCCTGTAGAACCCTGCTAACGAAGTAGATAGGGATTTTCTTCCTTTCCCTCTTTGCCAGTAATACAACACTGATCCTTTCGAAGGAGGTTGCGATGTACATAAACAACACTTCGCCTTTGATTGGGGCGGTAAGTGTGGGTAGAATAGCCATGAACTCCTTGAGCTTTTGAAAGGAAGCTTCTGCGTCAGCACTCCACTAAAACTTCTTTTTATCCGTGCATCCTTTGAGTGTCTTGAAGAATGGCAAAGATCTATCTGCACCCTTCGATAAGAATCTGCTGAGGGCTGCTAGCTTTCCGTTCAGACTTTGAACATCCTTGAGGGGTTTAGGAGGCTGAAAGTCTGTGATAGCCTTAACCTTCGAAGGGTTGGCCTTAATACCCTGCTTGGTGATCATATGTCCCAAAAATTGTCCTTCTTCCACGCCGAAGGAACACTTCTTGGGATTTAGCTTCATGTTGATGGCGCGAATCTGGTCGAAGGTTTCCTTTATGTCGGAGAGCATGTCCTCCTCCGTTCGACTCTTGATAACCATATCGTCTACGTACGCTTCGAGATTCCTACCTATTTGCTTGTTGAAGGCTTTGTCCACTAGCCTTTAGTAGGTAGCACCTGCATTCTTCAAGCCGAAAGGCATCTTTTTATAACCATACACGCCCTTTCCTGTAAAGAAGGCTATTTTTTCTTCGTCCTCTTCCGTCATCTGTATCTGATGGTACCCATTGTAAGCGTCCAAAAAGCATTTCAGTTGAAACCCTGATAAGGATTCCACTTTCCAATCGATTTCTGGTAGAGGATAGCAGTCCTTTGGACAGGCTTTGTTGATATCTGTGAAGTCTACATACATCCGCCATCCTCCGTCATGCTTTTTTACCATCACTGGATTGGCTACCCAGGTTTGATACTTCACCTCCCTGAGTATGCCTGCTGTTACGAGCTCATCCACTTCCTTGCATGTTGCGGCATTCCTTTTAGGTGCAAGGCTTCGACGCTTTTGCTTGACAGGTTCAATGTGTTTGAACTCGTTAAGCTTGTTGTCGGTTCCGAAGGGTTTTCCGTCTATGATGAGAGTTCTGGGTACCCCCGTCATGTCAGAGTAAGTCCATGCAAAGACATCTGCATTAGCCCTTAGTAACTTTTCCAATTCAGCTTTAAAGGATGTAGGGAGTTGCTTTCCAATTACCACCGTCTGATCAGGATAGAGATCGTTTACTACTATGCGTTCTTCGGCATCGGTGCAGCTGAGAACATCTTTCGGAGGCTCCTCCAGAATTTGTTTGACCCTTTTGCCTACTTCCGTAGGCTTCTTCGTGTTGTAACTGGAGAAAACCGTCCCAATAGCGAATGGTGTTTGGAATTTGATTGCGGCATGTATGGTGGAGACAACGATTCCCATTTTTTGCATTGCGGTCCTCCCTATTAACAGGTTATAGGGAGATTCAGACCTTACGATCGCGAAAACAGGGTTTCTGTTCTTTTTAGCCTTCCTTATCCAATCGTAACCTCTAGAGGGACTTCTCCCAGGGGCCATGAGTGTTCCCCTGAGAATCCCAGCAAGGGTACCTTTGAATCTACCCTCTTCGACCTTATCGAAGGCTTGAGCTTTAGAAAACAATGTTCGTAGATTACTTCGCAAGAGCTACCACAGTCTAAGTAAGCTTTGTTTACTTCTCTGTTGGAGATCAGGACTTTGATGACCACGAGATCATTCGAGAGAACCTTGCTTGTGATCGAAGCAAAAGTAACGTCTCCTACTCTGCATAATGCTTCCTCCGCTACTTTCCTTTTTAAGCCAGAATCATCCCTGTACACCATGAGGATGGGTGCTTCGACAGGTGTGGTGTCTTTCCCCAACTGTGTGTCGGAGACCTTTTATTTACCTTTCTTTATGCCCTTCACCAAATGTCCTAATTGGCCGGATTTCACGACCTCTTCTATCTATTTCCTGAGCTCTCTACAATTGTTGGTGTCGTGTTCGTAATCGTCATGGAAATAGCAGTATTTGGAGGTATACCTGCTTCTTCCTCTACTTGCCAAACGAGGAAGAGGATCAAAGGCATTCGCAGTCCTTTCCGTAGCAAGTATCTCCCTTGGAGATTTGGACAGATTAGACAAGAGTTTGTGGTTGATGTTTTTCTGGTAGGGCGTAAACATGTCTCTGCCTTTGTGTCTGTTCTTTGACCCTTCCCATGAAGGATGCTTTGGGATTTTGCTGTGGTTTTCTTTATTTTTTATTGGAGCCCCGTTGGTAGATACTTCTTTGGCTTCGATCCAGGTGTAAGTCTTTTCTACTAAGCCCGTGTAGGTCATGGAAGGTCGGATAAAAATTCCACCGGACTCTCAAGCCAGAGGCCATGCACGAAACACGAGATGTGTTGGTCTTCGTGCGGCACCCAATATTTGCAAGGTTTCATCAAGATATCTAGTAACGAAAGCTTTGGTGCTCTCGTTTTCTTCTCGCTTGATGTTGTGCACTGTCAGATGCGTCCTTGTGAACTTTTTTTGATGACTGAAGTGTGATATAAACTTGGCCTTGAGATCATCCAAATTTACAATGCTACCCGCTTTTTGCCCATTCCACCATATACAAGCAGAGTCTCGCAGGGTATATGTGAACATGTGGCAAGCAATGGGCATAACCCACTCGCATTCGATAGCCCTTTGAACAGATGTAAGAAATTATCCCGGTCCCCTTCCCATCATAAGTACCAATATGTGCGGGCATTTTCAACCCATCGGGCAAGGGTAGTCTTCATCCACCTTACGAGGGTGTTGTGGAACCCATGGGCCCGAATAAAGGCGCTTGTAAGGTGGCATGTAAGTGAGGACATCATTGTATGGGTTATGGCTCGGAGTTATTTCGACGTGGTTTTGGTTAACATATTGAGGGTAAGCGGTAGGTATATAGGTGGGTGACTTCGGCGGGATACTTGAGGGTATACCATAGGTTGCTGTAGGGTATGCTTCCGTGATATAAGGTGGGTGACTTCCGGCAGGGATACGGAGGGTATACCATAGGTTGCCCGTAGGGCATGCTTCCGTATGGTTGAGTAAAGCTAGGTTGCTAGCCCGCCCATTAGTGGGGATAAACCCCTGGGGGTAAGATTAAGCCCGAAAAGAGGGTACATACCATGAGGAGGAAGATTTTCTCCCATTCATTTGAGATGGATTGCCTCACGCCGGATGCGTGAGAAGGCCGCAACGGAACCCCTGCCTCGGTTCTTCCCGGATGGGCCGCCAAGAGTGGTGGTAAGTTAACCTCCGTAGTCTCCCTTGGTGACTCCTTCCATTGAGCCTTCCATTGTTCCTTCCTTCTCGTCGGAGCCTCTTCAAACATCTTCAAAACCAACCGACCTTCCACTCGGCCTTCGATCGCCGGAGACCCTATCCTCAAGACTGAGCGGGTAGCCTCGGGAGCCAAGGCCTAGCTCCATTTCTATCTCTTCTTCATACTCATCGCTAGAGTATTCTAACTCCTCCGCATCTTCACGCTCCGAGCTTGCCTCCTTCGAGCCCTTAGTAAAGATTCTAGTGCTTGATGTTAGCTTCGACAAACGCGGACCGACACGGTTCGTGGTTAGCCGAGTTGAAGCATGGTTATTGGGAATTATTTCAGGGTGAGATCGTGTGGTAAAGGTGGACGCGGTTATGTTGGGAAGGTTGTTAGGATCGCTGATCGATTGGTGTCAAGGTCAGAAACCCGGAGGGGTGTATCCTCTTCCTTGATTCATGCCGTAAAACTAGTGAGTGTGATTGTCGGTTATAAGTTTGGAATAACGAGACCAATTGTAGCGGGTCCCACGGATGGTGCCACCGATTGTACAATAATTAGACGACCGTGCCGCCGATGGTGATCGAAGGGTATGAGGGGTGATATGCTTGCGCCAAACTTGTAGCCAATCTGCAATAAGAAATAATAGACACCGTTAAGTGATTGCGCAGGTTAGACCTGCGAACCACCTCCCCGTGAGAGTAAGTATGTGATATGTGTTGTAAGTAATATGGAGTATGTGAAATACTATGTTGAGTGAACATACCATTGAAATGACTCGTCCAACCTATTTATAGATGAAGAAATAAGCTTGGAGAGTGTTAGCACACGTTTCAGAGATCATGGGGGCGTCCCATGATTTGTGGTAACCGCTAGGGCTTCATCCCCACTCTCTTTGTCTTAGCGGGGAAGCTAAGGAGATAGTGGGAACGTGGGGGAAGACCAAGTCAAGGTTCTCCTTTGTCTTGGTGCCTTCAAGAGAAGACGCCGAAGGACATAGGCCTTCGGCTGGCGAATTCCCAACTGGTAACCATATCAATGATGAATGATTTTACGCCACCAATGACTTATGAAGAAAGACTTGGGTCTTCGTAATACAAATTCAACTAAGGTCGAAGGGGTATCCTTCGACCTGATTGTAGGGTACGTCATCAAAAACATTACATATGTATTTACATTTAAACATACTTCTAAAAATAGAAAACAACATATGACATCATGTGGTGCATCATTGAAATCTCTAGAGGATTTCATAAGATATCTTGTGTAGATTTGGACTCTACATATCTTACATAATTTAGGTTGTATTTGGTTGACTTTGGTAAGATTTTGGTAATCTTGTCGAATTTCTACGGCACCAAAAGTTTACACGGTTGGAACCATTTTTATGGTTCTGTGGTCCGTGGTGATAGCAGGCTGTTTTGGCTATAAATAGCAAGCCAACTGATAACATCAAATAATCCTGAATATTAAGTGTCAATTTCCCGATAATGCTTGTAATTTATATCATTTATATGGATTTACGCTTGTTTTCCATTGTTTTCCACTTCGGGTAAATTACGAGCATTGGAGCTAAAGAGACGTGAACCGGAGAAATATCTAAAGATTTATCACAGATGTTATTTTGAAGAAGTTACTGGCGTAACTCGCCTCTCACATTATGCCGTAACTATTGCGTGACTCGTAAAGCCAACTTATCATAAGGTTACTGGCGAACTCTTCCCAAAGGTTACGACGTAACTACATTAGGTCAAATGAGGTTCCACGCCGTGGTACTTACGCCAGTAATTATCGCATCTCTTACGACGTAACCGAGTTTATTGAAGACTACGGCGTAACCACTCATCAAGTTACGCCGTAACCAGCAGATCTAGTGCATTATTCGAAGAAATAGAAGGTTACGCGTAACTCCTATATTGGTTACGCCATAACTCGGATCGGCCTATAAATACCTACTAATTCCAAAGATTTCTATTCATTCCATTCCACACACAACACTCGAGAACGTGGGAAAAAGCTCAAGGCATGTCTAGAGGAGCATACTTGAGTCGTCTCAAGGAGAAATCACTCCCCACGATAAGCATTAGCTTTATATTTCTTTACTTTCGGTTCATGTATTTCCTACCTTTGAATATTGAATTGATTTGCATGATTAATATGAGCTGCTAAGCACCTCTTGGTGCTAGCCTAGTTATGATTCCTTAATTGTTTTGTTTCATGCACTTTACTTACGCACAATTATTTCTAAGTGTATGGATGCATAGTTTATTGGTAGCCACCCTTGGTTCGGTAGTTTTGAATGGCGATAGAGGCCAATTGCCTAGGAGATATGACCAATGACCATAGGTGAGCGGATCGAGACGGGGGGTTAAGATATGACCAACCGACGACCCTTTCTACTTGTGCGATTTGACCAACCGATCACCTATCGTTTGGATGAACTTAAGAATTAGGGGTGCGTGTCTAAGTTCCTAACGGCCGGGCATTCACTATTATAAATCTAGCATGTAGCGGTACTTAATGACTTGGCTTAGGGACCGTGAACAACAGGACTTATGACGGTGCTACTGATTTCTCTTGTGGTGGCATCTTTGCCGATAAGTTAAGGCGAATTGACCAAATGTTGTCCTCTCGAATTTGACCCCACCAAGTAATTGGAAGTAAGTGACGAGACATAACTAGCTAGGAGGATTAACTAGGTTAGCATCACTTTCTCTATTGATTTCCTTTACCATTTATCCGCTTTATTTTGTTCTCGCTTTAGTAGTTTAATTAATTAAATCCCTATCGAAACCATTATTAATATGTGACACCTAGACTTAGTAATAATCCATCACACATAGCTCTTGGGACGACCTCGGCTTTACCGATTACTACACTACACATAATCGGGTACACTGCCCGTTAGTGCACTAGGGTAGACCATAGGTATAACGAGACACTATAAATATTAAGACCTGGTCAGTAAAACCTGCATCACCAACCCAATTTGTTTTCTCATCCCTTTCTAGCATAATCACATACATTCCTTCTCTCTAGCATTTCTAACTTAGTTTCATATCATTATAGTGATCCTCTTTTGTAGCTAAGAAGATCAAGGCATATTCAAGCTTCAACAAATAGTTGGAAGTCTTGTTTATTTTGTTGTTGTATGGTCTAGTCTTGTTCATACATCATTGTTGTACCAACCCATCATAAACTTGTGAGTGTGAGTGGTTAGTATTTTAGTCCTTAAAATACATTGTGTGTGGGAGTGGTTGTACCCTTGCAAAAGAACTCGACATCTAGCTTAGTGTCGGAAATAGTGTGTAAGCGAAGTGTAATCTATGCCGGTGAAAGGAGCTTGTTGACTAGTGAAGTTAAACTCTTGAGTCGAGACTCGGGAGTGTAGTAGGCAAGGAAAAGAGTCCTTGTAGATCGAACTACTATAAACAACTTGTCGTGGTTTGATTGTTTCTTCCTTATTTACTCTTTATATATTGCTTGCATATTGTTTGATATCTTTGATCAATATCAATTGATCATTACAATAAGTTTCAAAACAAAGATTTTAATCGGTAAACTATTCAACCCCCTTCTAGTTTTCCAAAATTGTCATAGATTTCTACGATAAATTTAAATGGGGACCACTTTATTATGGGCCTGTATTTCCGCACTATACAAATTACGTAAACTTGTTTTACTACAATGAATGAAATTTCTTAATAAAAATCAGTTGTTCTATACCTATGCTGTGATATCAAATTAGTAGCACCCATGACATTTGTGCTTCCGTTGTACCGATTTTGGGGGTGTTACAATATGGGATGGTTTTTCGACAGATGCAGAACCTGCCACAAAAAATAGAAGATAACCGCCCGGCAAAGGGCACCGCTGTGAGCTCGGAACAAAGATAACGCCAAACTATGCACTGCAGAGTTAAAACTACTTCAAATTATAAATTCGCAACCTGCATTGTACTCATTCCTAACATATACTATACGGTTCCCTTCCAATTACTGTTTGAAAGCTATAATTGCCGATTTCACTGGAAATGCATGTGCTTAGTGTTGAGTTTATGATATATGATATACAATAAAACATATAGACACCACAGAGTACACAGCGGAAGACTTAAGATCATAACAAATAAATAATTAACTGATAGAATGCGTAACGTACCTCTTGCAATTTAGTAGATCTCTTCAATGGATGTGACAAAGTGGTTTAACGAGTTATTCCTTACCGTTTTATAACTCAAACCAATAGGTGTAAGAATAGTGTCTTACTACCACGTTCTTGTACACACGAATAAAGCGATTGCTAGATCTACAAAACTTTGTTTTAGAAAAACAAAACCAAACACCCTAGTGGGTATTGTGGCCGATTTTAGTAAGAGAAAGACAAAGAAACTTTAGGTTAATGTGTGTGCACAAAAAGCTATGAAAAACATTAACCCTAGCCTTTGTTTATAGTGTAATAAAATCTTTGGGAAAAAGTTAGGGTTTGGGCTGGGTAAACCCTCCTATGGCCGGCCAAGAGAAGCCCCAAAATGATTCCCATATCTTTTCCATTTTAAGATTTCACACTACAAGTCCTTCTCTTTACATTTAACGGTCGTAATTTATTTTCCGTTAAATACTTAACGATCGTTAGTCGAGTTTTGTATAATAATTAATCATAATCAATTAACATTAATTATTAACCTTAATTCTCATTCGTAATATGTGCAATATCTGGTCACGAGTTCGAATCCGACATTCACGTATTTATAAATATATACATTTCCAACGACTCCCACTGGATATGTTTACAAAGCGTGTAATGACATTGGTTAGCGCCTAGCAACACGCCAATGCCCCTGTGACAACTCGTGTATGGTTTCTCGAGAAAAGCAGCTTTGATGATTCATCATCATATTCATCCTTTTGTTTCTAATACCATGTTAATAAGAATATGGATCTCACTCATTTCTTAATTAACTATTATGTTTCTCGTTTTATATGATTGATCAAGATTACCAATTCTTCTGAACATAATCCAGAAGACCTTGGGCATAGCCATGCAAACATCTTGACAACCCTACGAGGGGCCCAGCAATATTATACTTCAAAATAAATTTGAAGGAAACAAATCTCGTTTTGACTACGAGCAGAATTCATAAATTTCGCAACATTTCTGAAAACAACCCTTATGACTACCAGTTACGTATAGCGTTAGATTGCTTCACAGAAATGCACTACATCCATGACAATTCTCTGGTATCTCAAGTCAGAGGATAAATATTCATGAAGTACTTAATGACTAAGATCCATAAAGTACCATCATGTGGGTGGGATAAGTCCTATACTCAATCCATTGAATATTATCTGAAATTAGTCATGCTACGCATCAATATACTTTCAAGTATATTCTAACTAATACTCAGATTTGTCTTAATTCAATATCATTCCCATGTTATTGATCGACAACGGACTATTTAGAATAACTTAAGTTATTTAAGGATTTAAACATGCAAATACATGACACAATATTATAAATGAAATTAAACGTATACCGTACTTTAATTCATTATAAATAATAATTGTTTAACATCCTTTATCCAAATACTAAATAAATCAATGCATGATAACACTAGTTAACGAATTTTGCCACAATTCATAAGAATCATACTTGTTGACAAGGCATAATTTCAATTAACTTTGATCTATAGGAATTTTGAGAATAATTATTTCAAGAATTCAATAAGTGAATTTCTTGTATGTGTTTACACATATCTTGATATTGTCATAACATTCCATAAGGTGCGTGACAACCTGAACCACCCTTTTATGACAATCATCTTTCAAAACTTTTAAAGTTTAAAGTATTCTTTATTCTTTAATGTATAATGCAACTATGCTCTTAGTTGAGCATAACTAGTCAATATGGTCATCACCAAGGATACCGTAACTAGAATTGAGTGTCATCTCAATTATACAAGCATCATTGTGTACAACAATATGCTCTTTAAATATCCGTAAACTTTGAACAGTTATAGTGTAATGTTGGTGCCTACCAAAACTCAAGTTTGTTGGCAATGACAATTATGAAACAATTGCCATATTTTCATCCATAGAATCTAGGAGCATCTCCAGACTGTGGAATGTGATTCTAAATCCAAACATATTCCTTTTAAAATATTTATTACACTAACAACTTTCAATGTTGTCAAATCAACTTGTAATCAAGCATTACACAACAATCTTACAACATGATGAATCTTCAAGTTAGACTTTAAGATCTCATTATATATCCATCATGTTCTATTAGACTCATTTATTTACCGCAGATGTTTATAGTAATAAACATATATTCCAAGGTTGTATGTCTTATTTCCAAATCTTACAAACGAAGTTTCATTCTCAACTAAAACTTAATTTAGGTGGAATGTAGTTGTCCATACAACATATAAGATTTAGAAAATAATACTCCCACTAGCTTTCAAGAATACTCATGAGCTATCTCATTTTAATTATTAAATCAAAACTTGAATTTAATATTAAACATAAGAGTCATTTCCTAGATGCATGCATATACCCATTCATGGATTCTTGCAGTTTGTACATATTCAAATATTATTTGAATCCATGAAACTACTTTGTATTACTTGTCGTCCTCGCAAAAGTAATTCCACGACAAAGATTTTTGATATTCATTGTCAAAATTTCATATTAATGATACTAAGTATGACAATTATAATCTTTATACTTCTATTTAATGTATCTAGAGAAGAATACGTGTACAATATTGTCCATATGATTTCTACACATAGATTTAAACCACTAGGGTTTCCATCCTTTGAAGAAACTCATATTCATTATTAAGATAAACCAAGTATCTAAAGTTGATTATCTTTATGGACAACATCTCAACATTCATAGTATGATTGATTTACCACAATTCAACATTTGTTAAATTTATCATTATGATTAACAGGCTTACCATAATCCTGTAACTCATATTCCTCAACATATTAAATATCTGAGATATCCTTACGGATCTATGAATGACAATTCCATCATATTGAGGTCTATCATTTACATGTTTAGCCTCATCATGATATTTGCTAGTGCATTTTAGAAGATTATTTATTTTGTAATTTAATCTTTCAAGATTTAAACAAAACTCCCACTTGCCTTTAATATTATAAAGATTACCTTTAAATAGTTTAGCAAGTAGAGCAACAATACATTGTTCTCTTTTGGGATATTACAAAAAACATTTACAGTTCCTGACATTGGTTTGTTACAACCCACTTTACAAGTAGTTCAACAAATTCAGAACTTCATTATAAGACTTAATGTGATTCATCACTTTCCATAAAAATGGTGTCTTATTAATCTTCTAGGTTGGAGTCTTATTGAGTATATTCAATCTATACTCAATCTACTAACCTTGATAACTTTTGGAAGAAAATATAGTTATATTGAATCAAACAATGCCAATAGATTTTGATTCTTCTAACTGAACATACCATAAAAGTTTGTATTTTATTAGAATTAATATTGTAAGATAATCTAATAATATTTAAGATAACCATCTACTTTTGGCTTACCTATTTACCAACAAAGTAAAACTTAATGGTACAATAGAATTACCAAGTCAATTGCATGCATTATAACACAAGTATTTTTACCAAGTCAAAAGTCATATGCTTATAATCCCACTATCGTTGTCGTCATTGATCAACTCATTGACTTCATGCATATGTCTTAAAACATAGCAAGTTAACGTCTTACTTTATATTGTAAGTCTTGTATTAAAAGACTTCATGTTTGTGAATTTACAAAGAAATCATAAACATGTAAAATTAAAGTAATTATGAACACCACCACGGGTTTCAATTAATAATTTCAAGTTAATATTTACTACATATATTTAAGTCATTCAACGAATACATAAATACTTAAAATCAAAGTAGTATTAGATTACTTCATAAATTATGTCATTCCATGAAATGTTCAACATAAGAAACTGCAAAATCATCCATGCTCGTTCTCACGACACGTGGATATTTTACCTTGGACTACAATCTAGTTCATGTTCTCACGTAACATAAATTGTAACTACAAGTGTTTCTTAAATATTGAATGACATAAATATTTAAAGTAGTCTTTGTTATCATCTTGACACATGTTCTTAATAGGGCAATCAAACACTTTTAAATGTATAATTCCTATTAGAACGTTACTCTCTTATCTCGCAGTCAAGAGAATCCATTTAAATCATATTTATATGTGTTGTACCTTGCACACAATAAAGATTTCTACCACTTGTGCATGGAACAACATCATGTAGCAAATAAACAACACGATACACGTTCGTTTATTTGATTAATATGATTTGTGTCATAGATATAATAAGTAGATGTAGGACTATATTGATTAGTAAGGAAACGCACATGACTCTCCTTAAAAACATAAGTGCCTACAATTGGAAAGTAATTATCTTTGAAGATAACTGGGTTACTACACAGAAATAAGGCTTGTAGCTCCCACTGAATTAGAAATCAATAAAACAACTTCTTATTCAGTAATGCAACACAAATTCTCCCATTGAATCTGACAACATTGTAAGTGTTGCTTAACCAGTGAAAACAACTTGTTTGCTTTTTACTTTCCTACACCTTTGACGAACAATACGTAATCATTACTTAGGTACTAAAAGGTGTATTCTACTCTGTGAATGATGGGTTATCCATCAATGTTATTAACTTGAAAAATTGGGTATGCACTTTCTTCCTTAACAGGCCTACCATGCCCATACTGGTATGTAGCACCTATAAAGGCTAAAGCAAAATAACTAGATAAAATATGCTAGTTTTTCTTTTACCAATTTTCGCGGTAATTTGTCTAGCTTCTAATTTTGTAACTCATATACATGTTTTCCAGTTACAAAAGGATTCATTCACCAAATAAGGGTAATGAAATCTTTATGGAAAATATGATGTGCAATTCATTGCTATGAGTTACATTAGAATTTAGACAATTCAAACGTTCCTATTATACCTTTCTCATTCATGAAAAGGAATATGATTGAGTCTCATGCTTCTCCCATGGAAAAGAGACTTCGTTTGTCTTTTCGGTAAATTATTCTCGATCAAACATTTGTTTGAAAGCATAATGGATCAATTTACTGATCAAAGACTAAACCTCGTTTACGGTTAAATGTTGCATTTATACATTCAAAAGAATTACAAAATTCAATTTTAGTATTTTTTATAATTAAACTTTTCAAGAAAATTAATTACCCATGGTTCATAAGCATATAACCATTTAATTTTCACTGAAAACTAGGATCCAAATTGACATAGTTTCATCACATCAGTTGATCTGCTAGTAATGAAATTATTCAAGATGGTACGAGTCGAACCTCAATTGCCAATTTTCAAATTGCAACTCCTAGATTTATGGGATTTACATCTAGCCAATTTCAATTGTCATGTAAACATGTTTTATCCCCATCTTATGCCTTGAGTTGTTAGTTCTCACTACAAAGCTCAATTAAGTTGTCCAACTTAAGAAACTGCAAAATCATCCATCCCGTTCTCATGTCACGTGGATATTTTACCCTTTGATTTCGATCTAAATCACGTTCTCACGCAAATAAAAGGTAATCTTAGGTGTTTCCGTTTCCCTGGATGGCATATAACTTAAATTAAAGGGTAATAATTTTGATGTCAAATCAAATATGTACAAAGATGTCATGCATTCATCTTCGTAGCATAGGTTTTTATTAAAACATTTATATCCTTGTTTTAATGATTTAAGCTTTTCATCATCAAACTTTAATCGAGGTATTAGATAACCAATTAAAGAATCACCTTAATTACCACTATATCCTACTACTGCATGAGTCATAAGACCCAAGTTATTCGGATAATTACCACAAAAGTGGGGCGTAGAAATTAAAGTAATTCACCCTTAAGATTTTATGGACACATATAGGAATACTTTGTAGCTCCATTAAGACACACAAACGAGCGGAGAATCAGGTTAGCGCGAAGCATATTAAAAACCCTCTTCTTTAAGGTCACAATTTAATGCGTACCCTCCTTGTACCCATCACACAGTTTGTCATTAATGGGTGAGCCGTTCTAACTATTTTGTGCAAAAAATCAATCAATTAAACGATTATGATTACTATGCTTAAAAATACATGTTTCACCATTGTTTAGGTCAGTTTATTTTTCTTATAAAAATACCTTTGTTACACATAACAAACAAGCAAGTATTTAAAAAATAAACAAATAAACAATAAATGCATAACATAATAATAAGTCATGCATATCAAATAGCCACATGCAAACCTTTTGATAAATCCTATTAAAAATCAATTATAGATCGGTCAATATGTATATGTTTAATTAAGACTCTCACCCGTTTTCAGCAATGTACAAAGTAAGCCACATGCATCGATTCATCGATTGCGTGAGTCGAAATCAAACACATACCACATAGCACATAATTGATTTAATAATAATAATTGAGGTCTTCCCCAATTTTAGATCTATCATAATATTTAGTGTATATCGCTTAACCAAGTAAAACATACAATAAAAGCAGATCCATGATAAAACATGCATGTAATTATCATGGATATAAATCACACTTAACAATTAATGCAATTAAACAGAGTTACGCAATACACATAAAAATGCATGCAACCTAGGGTTTCTAATCCAATTAAAATTGAAGTTTACAAAACCCTAATTAGGGCACACAAAAAAACACCCCCCCCCAAAAAAAATAGGGTTTAGGTTTTGCAAACCCTAGATCTACGCATACAAGTAATAACACAATCATGTTTATTTTATTTATGTGTTTCAGTAATTAATTACTTGTTATACAAGGCTCGTGATGCCACCGTTGAGTTTATGATATATGATATACAATAAAACATATAGACACCACATAGTACACAGCGGAATACTTAAGATCATAACAAATAAATAATTAAGCGATAGAATGCGACCGATTCCTCCCGAACCACCCTCTTTATTTCTCCGTCACACTAGCCAACCGCTAATAAACGGTCAACCGTAATAGATGATAAAAGGCGACAACCGGGAGAAAATGTAAGTTTACCAAGGATTAAAATATCCTTGGATCGCTTATGTCCCGGTGAGGCGTGAAATTCGAATACAATGACTTGTAAATTGTTGAAAGGATATAGAATGTACAAAAACAGAATCGATTGACTAACACTAGAAATGTGAATAGTAATAGCTCGTCACACGCTATGTCAATAAAACGCATAATCGAAACCTAAAAAATCTAAAAGATATACAAACGACGTTTAACTAAAACGTAAACGATAAAAACAAAACGTAAGTTCAAAGAAATAAAAGACCTACAAATATGAAAATGACATTTTTACAATCTTAATAATAAAAGAAAATTATTAGAAAAAGAAAATAATTTTTACAACTATTTAATTAATTATTATTTATTAAAACTATTTTAACTATTTAATAATTACTCTAAAATAGAAGAAAATACAAAATAAGGCTAGAAAAATAAACTTATGATTCTCGAAAATCTAAAATACTATAAAACTAATTTTAAAATTAAAAATATATTTTTATGCTTTTTATATATTTATTATTAATTATTTACTATTATTAATTACTAAAAACTATAACTGATTTATTAAAAATACTAAATGATTAAAGAAAATCAAACTTTTACAAAATTCTAAAATAACTAAAAGAAGCTAGGAAAAGTATAAATATGATAGCTTATGTGCAAAAATAAGCTAATGGGCAATAAGCTTCTTAAAAGAAGCTATCACTGAGCTTATAGTGGTTCTTTTTGGTTTTTCTTTTCTCGAACTAAATAAGCACCGACTTTATACATGTTTATCGAAAACAAGACTTTACAAACTTGAAAATAGGCACATTACAAGCTTATGAGTCCAACAGCTAAGCTTTTGGCTCGACCGCTGAGCTCAAGCTAGTAATAAGCTCTAAATAAGCTATCCACAAGAAACAAAAGCTAACCTAAGATGTACATAAGTCCAATATACAAATATGAACAAGAAAATGGACTTGAAACATGTGAGCTTATGGTTTAGACAATCAAGCTTTTGGCTTGATTTGGATGGAATTGAGGCCTCTAAAGCCCTGTAATAAGCTCCCACAGAAATGAAAGGGAAAATATATGTGTACAAGCTATATGGACAAGTATGTACAAGTCGGTGCACCGGCATTCACCTATAAGCTAATAATAAGCTAATAAGCTTATCCAATACATCGCAGATCAAATGCAGACATGCATACCTTTTCAGATGACAAATTAAGCTAAGAGTTTAAGCTTAAAAGGGCAAAATAGGAATCGGGGTAGCAAGTCGAGTGGTTGGCTTTCCAAAGCCAAAGCTCATCAAGTGGGACCCACCGATGAGCTTTGAGAGGCTTATGAAGATGGGCTCAGACCAACGCTCGCCTTGAGTCGAGTCAGTCGCCGAGTTTTGGGACAAAACAAAAGTCAGATGCACTTTATAAATAAGCTACAATGTGAAAATTAAGCACATGATCAAAAGTTGGGTTGCTAGGCTTCCTAAAAAGCCAAGCCACACAGCTAGTGATCATTAATGAACTTGTGAGAGGCTTGTGGAATGGTGTAATACCACCGAATTGCTCGGTGGTATGTTGTGAGCGGGCAAACACAAGCTTCTATAGGACTTATCAAATAAGCTTTAATAAGCTCAACTTGATCCGAGACATTGAGATGGACCGCCTAGCTTCTCACAAAGCCAAGAATCACAATCTCAAGCTCATTAAGGAGCTTATAAGAAGCTTAGGTAATAAGACCCACTCAACTGTTTGCTTGGTTGAGTGGTCAAACGGGACAAAATAAAGGAGTGATTAAGCTAGGCAAATAAGCTAAAGACGAAAAATAATCATACACATAAATAAAAGACCACAAAGGCTACATTAAAGAAGCCAAGTACACAAGTTAAGGTCAAATCCACAAGCTTTGCAAGCTTGTGAATTTGACTCTAAACCCGTGCACGTGGCATGGGATTGAACAGTAGCTAAAATAAGCTAAGAAATAAGTACTTAAAAAGTCGAGAAATGACAAACTAGCATTTTATATTTAAGTTTAGCGACTATATTTTGAATTCCCAAAAGGATTAAGACTAAAACTTAACACCGAGTCCTCCACAAAATTATACATTTTATTCAAAACGACTATTTGAAAATTTGACTTTTAACAAGAACCGAAAAGTTGACTAAGTTGAGTTTAGAAATTAATCTATGGACTTAATATTATGTATTAAGCTATAAGGAAACTATATTAAGCTATATAAACAACTTATGAATCACTATAATGAAAATTTGCATCTAAAATCCTAACAATTGAACTCGCTAATGGAAACTTAAACATGATTTTGACTATTTAACATATGAAGACAGTTTTGATGCTTAAACCGAGCTATTATGGACTAATATTACATAAAACAACAACACATAACAACAAACAACTCGATCATTGCTATATCAGCAAATCCAAACAAACCCTTACAAGAGATTGTTTATAAGTTTTCAAAGCAAATGACTTCATAATCCAATTTCATCCAATCCGAGATACCAAGGTGTCAAATTGGATCTTTTTCACCTAGACCGGATGTCAAACCGCCTAAGTCTATGATTTTCAAGAATTGACATTTTAACAATCAAAGTACCAATTCAAACCACAATTCAATTCAAGGCACAATACTTAATATAAAGCTATAATATCATACACTAACAACAAAGAAACATCAAACATAAAAATCATAGCAGTAAAACAATAAAACAAAGAAATGCAAAAATTTGTAAAAATAAAGCTTACAAGTGATCATGGCTAAACCGAGTACCAAGGAACAAAAGACCACTCCTAGCTTGGTGTCAACAAACTAGAAACCGAAAACCATCCAGATTGGCTTCTCCCGTAACTTCTTATTGGGATCACAAGTTGACTTTCATTGACCTTTTTTTGATTTTTTAGCTTTTCGAATTTTAAAATGAATCGATTTTAAGTGTATCTAAAAGCTTAGTTAGCTTTGTCAGGAGCCTACATGACTTATAGAGTCCACTAAACAACCTTAACATGAAATTAAAGAACATTGAAAATTAAAGGAAATTTAAGTAAAAACTCAAAACTGACTCAAAACTGAAATTAAACTGAATTAAAAAGTTCATTACACTAATTTAAGAAACATTACAACATTTAAAACCTTAAAAGACATGAAATTAAAAGAAAGCTTTAAAAATTACACTATGTGACTAATGGCTAGTCCAAAAGTGCTTTCTTCTCTGTCTTACTTCCTCTTTTATAGCTTCAAGCAGCTTCCACGTGGCCTCTTCTTCAAATCCCACCTCTCAATTCAACCAATGGGTGAGCTTTGAGTGCATTACCTGTTTTAATCATTTTGGCGGGAAAAGTGCTATTTGACTTATAGGCTCAAACAAAAAGATGGGGGTGGCATTAATTGTGGGTGGTGGATGATGATGAGGGGGGTGGAAAGATGAGGCTGAGGTGATGGATTGCAGGCAAGTGGTGGGGAAGCAGGAGGTGGAAGAAAGTGAACAGTGGTGGGCGCCTTTTCTGTTTATTTGACTTTCTTTGACTGACCAGGGGTTCAAAATGGGAGGGTCCAAAAGGGAAAAGGCAGGGGTCCAATATTGGTTTTGACAAGGCTTGTTATTAGGACTAGTTTTGTAATTCTTCAAACTTGAGGGGCCATTCCTGTAATTTTCTCAAAGTTAATACAAGGACCAATATTGACAAGCTTCAAAAGTACAAGGACCAGTTTTGACAATTTCAAATTTTCTAGGGACCAAACTTGACAATTTTGAAAGTTCAGGGACCTTTTCTGCCATTTTACAAAAGATTTATTCAAGGACCATTTTTGACAAATTAGAATATTTCAGGGACCTTGAATAACATTTCTCTTTATTTAGATTTACCAGGACTGCTTTTGACAACTTTTGAAACTTGGGGACTAAAACGCCAATTATGCAAATTTGATACGTTTTCACCGATTTTGATATTTTGCATTTAAAACATATAAAACACTTATTTGTGATATTTTTATCATTTTGATGTATTTCGAGTGTTTTCGGATGTTTTTGCGCAGTTTAAATGGTAGACAAAATGATGAGTATTTAGACACTCATCAATCCCCACACTAAGATATTGCTAGTCCCTAGCAATGTTTTGAGAAAAATTAATGGATTTTATCTCTTTACCAAAAGCCATTACTCGGAGTAGCCAAATGTTTCAGCTCAAGTAAGAACCTTGGTACATCGATAACCAAATGATTTTGAGCAAATCATCGACTTTCAACGGATTTGATTTGTCTTTACCAGAGCCGTACCCTTCTCGGACTAGCCAACTCTTAGATAAATTATTAATATTATCTTTGGTGAGTCGATTACCAATTATGGTTTTTCCATTGCCTTTACCACAAGCCATAAACTTGGACTAGCCAACTCTTCACTTTTAAGGATATGGTGAGTGAATACCATACAATTTTGGGCAAATTGCAAGTCGTCAACGGATTTGAGATATCTTTACCAAGAGCCGCTTGCTCTGGATTAGCCATCCTTATGTGGGTTAGACATGGTGGATGATTACCATTTGTTGTGTTTAGTACATAGTACTTCCACTAAAAAAATCTTTAAATTTTGGCCATTTTGGGGAAAAAGGGACTAAAAGGGTACATTTATGATCAAAATTGCAATTTCCCCACACTTAGAAATGAATATTGTCCTCAATATTCAAAGTACCTATTGTTATGCCGAAACTTAGAACGTAAAAGATAACATTACTAGCTAAGTGTGGAAACACAACAATTATTCTCTTTTTAATATTTACAATTTTCATTCATTTTTAGATCTATATACAACATGTGGGGCATCTCCCCACACTAGGGTGGTACACACGGTGAAAACCCATGTTTAGCTATCGTTTTTGATTACCGAGTCGCTAGCTTGACTCGTCCCCGAATTAAATTGTTCATGGGGAAGTGGAGTGGGATTGCCACTCAGGGATTTGGTGGGAAATTGGAGTGGGATTTCCACTCACAGAATTATGAATAATCATCACTAAGATGAGTCTAAGAATCTTAGAAAGAAACTCGTAAAAGGCTAGAAGAATCTTTTGATTTTTGATTTATAAAAAAGAAAGGAAAAATATTTTTGGGTTTTTGATATAATATAAATGTAAACGAAAAATAAAAATTGGCTAAAAGGAAACCTAAATGAGATTATCAATACATGAAACCGATTTAAACCTAATCTATCACATTCCGTGAATTATACTAAGCACAAGAATCCTTTTTAGTGTAAACATGGTATTTAGCCAAAATTTAGACCTAGGAATATCAAGATTAGAAAAATTGACAACAAATGCAAATCAAAGCACAAATAGATTTCAATCATAAAATCTTTTGTATTTTATATTGTTTATATGAAATGAAGTATATGTAATTTACATACAAGGATAGGTATTTCAACAAAATACAAAATACAAGTCATAATACGTAGTACGACCTCCCAAGCAATGGCGCTTAAAATTTGATTCCTCCCGAACCACCCTCTTTATTTCTCCGTCACACTAGCCAACCGCTATGAACAGTCAACCGTAATAGATGATAAAAGGGCGACAACCGGGAGAAAATGTAAGTTTACCAAGGATTAAAATATCCTTGGATCGCTTATGTCTGGTGAGGCGTGAAATTCGAATACAATGACTTGTAAATTGTTGAAAGGATATAGAATGTACAAAAACAGAATCGATTGACTAACACTAGAAATGTGAATAGTAATAGCTCATAAATTACGGTATGTCAATAAAAACGTACAATCAGAAACCTAAAAATCTAAAAGATATACAAACGTACGTTTAACTAAAACGTAAACGTATAAAAACAAAACGTAAGTTCAAAGAAATAAAAGGCCTACAAATATGAAAATGACATTTTTACAATCTTAATAATAAAAGAAAATTATTAGAAAAAGAAAATAATTTTTACAACTATTTAATTAATTATTATTTATTAAAAACTATTTTAACTATTTAATAATTACTCTAAAATAGAAGAAAATACAAAATAAGGCTAGAAAAATAAACTTATGATTCTGAAAAATCTAAAATACTATAAAACTAATTTTAAAATTAAAAATATATTTTTTATGCTTTTTATATATTTATTATTAATTATTTACTATTATTAATTACTAAAAACTATAACTGATTTATTAAAAATACTAAATGATTAAAGAAAAATCTGAAACTTTTTACAAAATTCTAAAATAACTAAAAGAAGCTAGGAAAAGTATAAATATGATAGCTTATGTGCAAAAATAAGCTAATGGGCAATAAGCTTCTTAAAAAGAAGCTATCACTTGAGCTTATAGTGGTTCTTTTTGGTTTTTTCTTTTTCTGGAACTAAATAAGTACAGACTTTATACATGTTTACTGAAAACAAGACTTTACAAACTTGAAAATAGGCACATTACAAGCTTATGAGTCCAACAGTTAAGCTTTTGGCTTGACTGTTGGAGCTCAAGCTAGTAATAAGCTCTAAATAAGCTATCCACAAGAAACAAAAGCTAACCTAAGATGTACATAAGTCCAATATACAAATATGAACAAGAAAAATGGACTTGAAACATGTGAGCTTATGGTTTAGACAATCAAGCTTTTGGCTTGATTTGGATGGAATTGAGGCCTCTAAAGCCTGTAATAAGCTCCCCACAGGAAATGAAAGGGAAAAATATATGTGTACAAGCTATATGGACAAGTATGTACAAGCTGGTGCACTGGCATTCACCTATAAGCTAATAATAAGCTAATAAGCTTATCCAATACACTGCAGTACCAAACAGACATGCATACCTTTTGTATGACAAATTAAGCTAAGAGTTTAAGCTTAAAAGGGCAAAATAGGAATTGGGGTAGCAAGCTGAGCTGGTTGGCTTTCCAAAAAGCCAAAGCTCATCAAGTGGGACCCACTGATGAGCTTTTGAGAGGCTTATGAAGATGGGCTCAGACCAACGCTCGCCTTGAGCCGAGTCGGGTTAGTCTTGAGTTTTGGGACAAAACAAAAGTCGATGCAATTTTATAAATAAG
Organism: Chrysanthemum lavandulifolium; assembly: GCA_022545495.1. Taxonomy (NCBI): domain Eukaryota; kingdom Viridiplantae; phylum Streptophyta; class Magnoliopsida; order Asterales; family Asteraceae; genus Chrysanthemum; species Chrysanthemum lavandulifolium. Next base: position 240,899,901 of record CM040243.1, on the reverse strand, counting down.
CTACAATGTGAAAATTAAGCACATGATCAAAAGTTGGGTTGCTAGGCTTCCTAAAAGCCAAGCCACACAAAGCTAGTGATCATTAATGAACTTGTGAGAGGCTTGTGGAATGGTGTAATACCACCGAATTGCTCGGTGGTATGTTGTGAAATGGGCAAACACAAGCTTCATAGGACTTATCAAATAAGCTTTAATAAGCTCAACTTGATCCGAGACATTGAGATGGACCGCCTAGCTTCTCACAAAGCCAAGAATCACAATCTCAAGCTCATTAAGGAGCTTATAAGAAGCTTAGGTAATAAGACCCACTCAACTGCTTGCTTCGGTTGAGTGGTCAAAACGGACAAAATAAAGGAGTGATTAAGCTAGGCAAATAAGCTAAAGACCGAAAAATAATCATACACATAAATAAAAGACCACAAAGGCTACATTAAAGAAGCCAAGTACACAAGTTAAGGTCAAATCCACAAGCTTTTGCAAGCTTGTGAATTTGACTCTAAACCTGCTGCATGTGGCATGGATTGAACAGTAGCTAAAATAAGCTAAGAAATAAGTACTTAAAAAGTCGAGAAATGACAAACTAGCATTTTTATATTTAAGTTTAGCAACTATATTTTGAATTCCCAAAAGGATTAAGACTAAAACTTAACACCGAGTCCTCCACAAAATTATACATTTTATTCAAAATGACTATTTGAAAATTTGACTTTTAACAAGAACCGAAAAGTTGACTAAGTTGAGTTTAGAAATTAATCTATGGACTTAATATTATGTATTAAGCTATAAGGAAACTATATTAAGCTATATAAACAACTTATGAATCACTATAATGAAAATTTGCATCTAAAATCCTAACAAAGGAACCGCTAATGGAAACTTAAACATGATTTTGACTATTTAACATATGAAGACAGGTTTGATGCTTAAACCGAGCTATTATGGACTAATATTACATAAAACAACAACACATAACAACAAACAACTCGACCGCTATATCAGCAAATCCAAACAAATTCTTACAAGAGATTGTTTATAAGTTTTCAAAGCAAATGACTTCATAATCCAATTTCATCCAATCCAGAGATACCAAGGTGTCAAATGGATCTTTTCACCTAGACCGGATGTCAAACCGCCTAAGTCTATGATTTTCAAGAATTGACATTTTAACAAATCAAAGTACCAATTCAAACCACAATTCAATTCAAGGCACAATACTTAATATAAAGCTATAATATCATACACTAACAACAAAGAAACATGAAACATAAAAATCATAGCAGTAAAACAATAAAACAAGAAATGCAAAATTTGTAAAAATAAAGCTTACAAGTGATCATGGCTAAACTGAGTACCAAGGAACAAAAGACCACTCCTAGCTTGGTGTCAACAAACTAGAAACCAGAAAACCATCCAGATTGGCTTCTCTCCCCCAGAACTTCTTATTGGGATCACAAGTTGACTTTCATTGACCTTTTTTTTTGATTTTTTTAGCTTTTCTGAATTTTAAAGACTGAACTGATTTTAAGTGTATCTAAAAGCTTAGTTAGCTTTGTCAGGAGCCTACATGACTTATAGAGTCCACTAAACAACCTTAACATGAAATTAAAGAACATTGAAAATTAAAGGAAATTTAAGTAAAAACTCAAAACTGACTCAAAACTGAAATTAAACTGAATTAAAAAGTTCATTACACTAATTTAAGAAACATTACAACATTTAAAACCTTAAAAGACATGAAATTAAAAGAAAGCTTTAAAAATTACACTATGTGACTAATGGCTAGTCCAAAAGTGCTTTCTCTCTGCCTTACTTCTCTTTATAGCTTCCAATGCTTCCACGTGCCTCTTCTTCAAATCCCACCTCTCAATTCAACCAATGGGTGAGCTTTGAGTGCATTACTGTTTTAATCATTTTGGCGGGAAAAGTGCTATTTGACTTATAGGCTCAAAAGCAAGTAGGGGGTGGCATTAATTGTGGGTGGTGGATGATGATGAGGATGGAAAGATGAAAGGTGATGGATTGCGAGGAAGTGGTGGGGAAGCGGAGGTGGAAGAAAGTGAGCAGTGGTGGGCGCCTTTTACTTTATTTGACTTTCTTTGGTGACTGTGGGTTCAAAATGGGAGGGTCCAAAAGGAAAAAGCGGGGTCCAATATTGGTTTTGACAAGGCTTGTTATTAGGACTAGTTTTGTAATTCTTCAAACTTGAGGGCCATTCCTGTAATTTTCTCAAAGTTAATACAAGGACCAATATTGACAAGCTTCAAAAGTACAAGGACCATTTTGACAATTTCAAATTTTCTAGGGACCAAACTTGACAATTTTGAAAGTTCGGGACCTTTTTTCGCCATTTTACAAAGATTTATTCAAGGACCATTTTGACAAATTAGAATATTTCGGGACCTTGAATAACATTTCTCTTTATTTAGATTTACCAGGACTGTTTTGACAACTTTTGAAACTTGGGGACTAAACCGCCAATTATGCAAATTTGATACGTTTTCACCGTATTTTGATATTTTGCATTTAAAACATATAAAACACTTATTTGTGATATTTTTATCATTTTGATGTATTTCTGAGTGTTTTCAGATGTTTTTGCAGTTTAAATGGTACAAAAATGATGAGTATTTAGACACTCATCAGTAACGTACCTCTTGCAATTTAGTAGATCTCTTCAATGGATGTGACATAATGGTTTAACGAGTTATTCCTTACCGTTTTATAACTCAAACCAATAGGTGTAAGAATAGTGTCTTACAACCACGTTCTTGTACACACGAATTAACAAACGAATAAAGCGATTGCTAGATCTACAAAACTTTGTTTTAGAAAAAACAAAACCAAACACCCTAGTGGGTATTGTGGCCGATTTTAGCAAGAGAAAGACAAAGAAACTTTAGGTTAATGTGTGTGCACAAAAAGCTTTGAAAAACATTAACCCTGGCCTTTGTTTATATAGTGTTATAAAATCTTTGGGAACAAGTTAGGGTTTGGGTTGGGTAAACCCTCCTATGGCCGGCCAAGAGAAGCCCCAAAAGGATTCCCATATATTTTCCATTTTAAGATTTTACACTACAAGTCCTTCTCTTTATATTTAACGGTCGTTAGTTATTTTCCGTTAAATACTTAACGATCGTTAATCGAGTTTTGTATAATAATTAATAGTAATCAATTAACATTAATTATTAACTTTAATTCTCATTCGTAATGTGTGCAATCCCGTGGTCACGAGTTCGAATCCGGACATTCACGTATTTATAAATATATACATTTCCAACACTTAGCTGTTTTAGCCCTGAGGCACATTCAATGCTCCCAGAATGCACAGAGGTACTGAGTTACATCCCCGACCCAAATCCCTACACGTTACCACCAATAATAAAAGACCTTGAAAACACCAAACACAGGTTTGAAGTGCACTTTGGTGTAGGAAGCCGAAAAGGATTCCACAGGTTAGTTCTCGACCACATATCGGATGCATCTGCACCACTGTTACCGCCAATGGAAGGTGAGGGAACATCCGCAACGCCTGAAAGATCGGAACACATAGAATATCAAACAGATGTACTTGGATCATTATTATCACTAACGGAAGGTGAAGGACCATCAACAGTGGCTAAAACACCAGTGAAACCACCTGCTTTCGTTGAAGTTTCCGCTGACACTTTAACTCCTCCACCTCTGTCAACCGAAGCTAGGGAAAAAAAAAAGAAATAGCGAAAAGCATCAGCTCATCATTTGCCAGAAAACAGCTCTTTGAAAGTTCAGCAGAAGAAGAAGATGTGCCACATTCTAAAAAGCTAAAAAAGGACAACGAAGGCTCCAACGACTAGCAATGCAGAACCGTTTACTGTCTTTTGTAACGACGCAGAATAGTTTCCAACCTTTTTTAACATAGCCATCTAAAGGTTGTTAACAAAACTAGTAGTCTACTGCGTCTATGAATGTTGTCGAAAACCTAAACAATGCAATGTGAGTAGGAATGTCGTACATAAACCTTAGGGGGTTCAAGCGCCTAGATTACAACAGCGCACATTTTGGGCAATTTTTGTAGGTACTGCTGCAATAAAGTTATAATCGTATTCCTACGCAACTGCAGAGTAAGTGGAACATTTCTATACTGCATATCTAACCGAGATACAAGTAATCTACAAACACACATCAATGAAAATGCGCATACAATTATTTGCACAACATAAACTACACAATAGTAATGCATTGCACTAACAGGACAAAAACAACCACTACAACACTTATTGAAATAGACTGTAATTGTTCTAGCATTACATGAAAAACGTCACGCCTACTAAACCGGGCAAACTAATGAAATTACATCATCAAATTTACACAAACACCAAAAAAACTTGCAAATCCATAAAGTTAACAATCACAGCAAAAAAATTATTCTCAGGTTCTACACATTTGCCAACCTTGCTGCTTAAGATTCACGGATAAAACACATGCATGTCACCAAACCGCCAGTCAAAACATCATTGCCCTCCATCGGACGCATAACATAATGAGCATGAACACACTCACCAACCACCTTCTGCAACTCCCAGATTACTTTTTCCAATAACCTGTGTCATTAGCAACTTGCACTTGACAACCCCTCAAAACTGTCTGGCATCACCTTTACTCATAAAGTTACCAACAGGCACATGACAAGTAAACACCACTACTTTACAAGTAGTATCGCAAAAACTGCAAAACACCTACATACACCACCTCGCCTGTAACGTAATTTTCCATTCAATGTTGTTGACACTCATAACTTACACTATAGGTTAACTATTACGACAACTACTTATAAACAACCAATGCTAACAAATTTAGATATGAACAAATAAATTAGCATAATTGTAACAAACAATAACATAAGACGCATAACATACAAGACCGAAGAAAATAAAAGCAATAAGGCAACCCCATGTACATAATAAGAACAACTTATATTAATCAAAGGACCAGCAATCGTCCATTACATACATCCAGTACATGACAATTTCCAACACAAAATTTGGGCCCTACCTTAGACCCATACATACACTAGAAATACAAACAACTTATTCCCTATAATTAACTACCAAACACAACAACAACATGATCATGACTAAAAAGACAACACACAACACTACAAAATGACGATAACCTAATCGGTGAAATCCATGGAAGTAATATGTCTCTGCTTCTCAGCCATCCCTTCCCTTGCTTCAGCTAACACAAACACCAGAACAGCCAACCTCCCACGCTCCCTCCCAAGCGTCTCATTGATATGATTTCACCACTCACTTCATGAAACGACCCCAACGTTTCAAGCTCCCGCGCGTACTCCTCTTCCTTCTCAATCTTCCTCCTCAAATCGTTACACTCCTCTCCAACTTTATGGATAAAACCTTCTTCCTCAGTCATTTGTTGCATGAAAAAAGAATTGAAACACTTTCGAAGTGCATCATAACTAGATCCTTCCTTGAGTTGATCCAAATTGGGAGTAGCAACCATGATTTTAGGATAGAGGTAGATGATTAGTCGGAAAAGTTGTGTGGCAAATGATAGCCTATCTTATCCTAATCCCCTCTTTATATAGAAAAAGGAAAAAATCTAACATCGCAACCAAACCAGAACAATAATCAGTTAGGTTATATTTTCCATGCAAAAGCATGAGCAAAGAATATCTGTTATTTAATACTATATGCCTACACCCAAAATTATAACCCTGCAACGAAAATGAGTAGCCACACCACCCAAAACAAAATAATTTTTTCCCTTTTTATTTTCAACGCATAACAAACATTATAAGATATGGAACAAATTAAGAACCACCGCTAATAACACTAAATAACATATGAGTAAACAAAACTACGACACACCCACATCCCTTTGTAATTAAGGTTTTTTTTAGTATTAACATATCTACAGGATAACAGTCTTAACTAAAAAGAAAAGATACATAAATAGAAATGTAAACATATTAAATAGAAATGTAAACATATTTAAAAAAAATATTATTCGAGGCCAAAGCTTAAGAAAATCGCCGGTTCTGGCAATGACAAAAAGAAGTAGGGGTGTTGATCGGTTCGGTTAGTTCGGTTTGATTAATTCGGTTAAATGTTTTTTGGGTCAACCCGAAGATCGAACCGAACCGAATTCGAATTCGGTTTTCGGGTCGGTTCGGTTGAATTCTAGTTCGGTTCGGTTCTTGGGTTGACCCGAATAACCCGAATTTCATAATTTATTTAAAAAAAAATTGATAATTATATAGATATTTGGCAAAAAAATATATTTCAAGCATAAGAAATGTTTTTTTATATTAAGATAACATTTTAATAGTATATATATATATATATATATATATCTATACTACTATATAAAGATTTAAGTTGTGGCCCACAAAAATTAAGATAAGAAATTTCTAATCATCGATTCGACGTGTGAATCTCTAACTAAAAATAACAAAAAGGATGAACTTAACAAACTAAAATAAAGAGATCCAATAATGAGTGACACGTGCCACTTCTTAACTAATTAATCACCTTTATTTTTAAATTTAAATATCTTTTAACTCGTTTAATTTTTTTATGATCTAATTTCATCATATTTTTTAAAATTTTGTGCTCTTTAATTCAACATCCATTTTGATATATTTTTATAAGTTTTTAGTTTTTACATTTTTAGTAGGTTTATTTTATTTTGATTCAAATTTTTATAACTTTAACCTTTATTTCAATAAATACAAAATTTATTTATCAAAATCATTTACTTTTGGGAAAGTGTTTGACGGGAAAGAGATTGTGAAGGTCTTTTTATATGTGGGAATAATGATGTCATGGAAAAGATACGGAAAACCCAAACAAACACATACAACTAACACATATACATTTGAGTGTTGTGAAACGAATTCACTAGCGAGTAGAGGAATCATGGCGAGAGTTGGGTTAACAATTCATTTACTATATTTATTATATAACTATATTTATCGCCGCCACATGTAAGTATCCAACTATATATATAAATATATATAAAAAATGTATATTTATATGAATTCGGTTTGGTTCGATCGCTAAACCCATATCCAACCCGATAACCGAATTAGTAGTTCGGTTCGGTTCGATTTAGAAAATTCGGTTCGGTTATTAGTTCGGTTCAATTATTTTCGGTTCGTTTCGATTTTGGTTTTTGGTTTATTTGGTCTTTTCGGTTTTTTTGCTCGCCCCTAAAAAGAAGAGTAATCATATGTAATTATTTTATTTTAGAAACAATGGGCCAGCACTATAAATACTAAAGCCCAACTTGTTCCAAGTTTTAAGCCCACACTTTTCCAGTACCTCTTCTCCATTCACTCACCTTCGATTACACCGGCGGCCGACATCATCCTCGTCATTCTTAACTTAAGGTAACACTTTCCTTTTTTTAATTCTTAATATATGCGTTACTTTAAGCACATTTATTTATTATTAACTTCATATGTGCGTTACTTTGATTTTGAAAACCCCGAAATTGCAGTTTTTGTGTTTAGGATTCCTATTTTCTTTTCTCTTTCCTGCGTATAAGAAATTTAGCAAACATAAGGAGATAATAAGGGTGTTTAGTTGGAATTTGGAGGGGAAATTTATATCAACAAAACATTTGAAATTTAGAAAAAGCGTTTAGTTGATGTTGGTATTTTTCTATTTTTAGAGAAAAAAATAAAGCGATTAACTAAACGCAATCTGAGAAATCCCAAACACCCGCCTAGATAAATGAATAGTTTTCTTGTGGCAAATGTTAGTTACTTTTTAGTTGTTGTTACTCAAATCTGACACCATTTGTAAGGAACTAAGGATATATTGAATCTTGGTGTAAGATTATCATTAACGCTCGTTTGTAGTATACTATTGCTTGTTACTAGGTCATAGTACTTATCAATATAAGTTAGGTTTTTCTTCATGAGTTTAGCGTTGTGTTATGAAAATGTTTGTCAGTGTCTTAGTTATAATTTTAACAAATCAATGTTTGTGCTATTTAAAAAATAAAGAATTTCTCAAGATTGTTGACTGATTTTTTAAGGGTTGAATTCTCAATTGGGTAGTAGGAGGGCTCGATTTTGCAATTAAGCTTGAAAGGTTCGATTTCACAAAAAAACTTTTCTCTTATTACATAAAACATCAATAAAACTTTTTTTTAGTTTAATATTTTTAACCTTGTAACTATAATGAATTTATTTCTTTCGATATATATTTGAGTATCAATTGTTTAAGTTTTATAAGTTAATACATTTGCTAAAAATATATATAACTAAGAGTAAACAATTGATAAATTATGTAATTCAGTTTTTGGGTCAATCCGAAAACCGAGCAGAATTCAAATTCAGTTTTCGATTTGGGTTCAATATTTTGTTTTGCATAATTTTTTTTTAAATGCTGACCAAATGGACCGCTGAACACCCTAGATTGGCCCTATAACGATTAAGCCCAGCTTGTTTATCAAATCCACCATCAGCATTCAACAATCTAACAAATAGAACTCCATATTATTGTTTGATTTACCGACCACCGTACGCCGCCACAGCCGGACACTTTTTTTTTAATATTTTACTAATTTTCAGGTACGTTATAATCGTTTTTAGTCTTCGTTACTCTAAAAAATAATATCTATGAGACGTGTATTAATTTATAAATGTAGGGATTTTTTAACCCTAACATTATTTGCTGTCTTTATTAATGTAGTAACATTATATAGGATGTTTGGGAGCTTATAAGCATTTCAGTAAATAGTGTTTGCTGTAGGGTTTAAGGTAGACATTATGAGGGCTAAAATAAAATTTCATTATTTGTAAAGGGTTGTAATAGATTTAGGGTTGTTTCTTTATTCATTCTTTCGGGCAGGGGTCGGGTGGGATTGGGTATTGTTGTTGCCTAGTTTTTTTATTTGTGCAGCAATGAAGCTAGTTTTTGAAGATAAGTAAAACTTTTGTCAGAATTTGACGGTTTTAGTTAGTTTTTATTGGTGTTGTGGGATTAGTTTTACTTTTATAATAAGGGTTGAAGATTGTTTAGACTTTTTTTCCTTGCTCAATCGGGATATTTGGCTTATGGATACGAGGTGTTTTTGTCTAGTGATTTAGAAGCATATCTTTAACATAAAAATAATAGTTATAGCATAGTTAATCAGCAGTAGTGATAATGTGGGTAGCCTTGATTTGGTTTATCTAATAAATAATGCCCATCACAAACCGAACTATTTTCTAATAAATCTATCATGATTACTATAAAACTATTACCGGCAACCCGGTGCCTTATATTTTACGCGGTAGAAGCTTGTTTTTTATTTGCACACTAAATTTGCCCATGAAAACGCTTTCCTTGATGATAAATCATATTAAAGCTTTCCCGTTAGAGTATCACTATTTTGGGGAACATTAACATAATTATATTGAAAATCATGTGTTTGGCATTGTGTTTTGAAAATGGTTATGAGTATCTTGTTATTATGGGGTTTAAGAGTAGCTGCAGCAAAAACCGAATTTGCAAAACAGTTGAACATGTGACTATTTGGTTGGACATATATCATTTTCAATGCATACTGTTTTATATTCCGAAACTGATTTAGAGTATCTAGTCTTTTAGGGGTCAAGTAAGTAGTTTAAAAATAGGTCTAATCCTTTAAGAATCACAATTTGCGGAGCACTTAAACCATCATTCATTTGATTGTCACAACTCTACTATGTAGAAGCATCTTGTGATGGGCGATTTTCTGATCTCAAGCATTGCATATCTCATAATTGCTATTAAAACGCAATGCGAGACAATCCCTTGTAAGGAATTAGTTTCTTGGAGTTAAAGTGATTTTTGTATGGGATTAGAGCTTGAGAACTTGAAGATACTGTATGGATTATTACAGAATCTTTCTGGTTAGACCATTAGACATGATGAAAGAGTTGCTAATGATGTAATTTAGAAATGATTTGCTTTTTAGGTAGATGATAGGGTTTAAGCTTAAGAAGGGTTTGAAGTAGAGTGTAGTCAAAAGCAAGAAAAGCGAGCGCTTAAGCGAAGAAGCGAAGCGTTTTGCCAAAAGCGCTTTGATTCCAAAGAAGCGAGGCGTTTTACTAGAGCATAGTTGTCAATAGCGACGATAGCGGTCGCTATAGCGCGCCACGAAGCGAAGCGGTCATGTGTCGCTATTACCATTTAGCGACGAATAGCGACAAAAACCCAAAAGTCGAAACTTAAAATGTAGATCTAGGGCGCGTCGGTGGGTTTCACCACGCTGCACTTATGTCAAAATGATCTCCTTTCGACGATCTATCATTTGGTATAGGTGGTGTAATTTTCCGGTGTGGTGGCGGAATATTGGCCGGAGAAGACGGCGGTGGAGGTTTCGGTCACCGAATTTTAGAGAGATGAGAGAGAAAATGTGTGTAAAGTGTGTTTATGTGTGTGTTGTGGGGTTTTATACCCGGGAGGACCGAAATGTCAAATCCAAAACATAGGGGCGTTTGGTAAGTATTCGAGGACTAGTTGCGCCAATTCGACCAATCCAAGTTTTAGATGATTACTAATAGACTAATTTAGCTATTTTGGTGTTTTGAATGTTTACAAATGTTTATGTGTTGAATGGTAAAACATATCTTTATTTTGCTACTATTTTATCGCTAAACACAAATAGTGGTCGCTATTTATCGCTATTCGCTACGTAGCATATAGGTGGCTCGTCGCTATTTATCGCTATTCGCTATTGACAACTATGCTAGAGCGAGAAAAAGCGTTGTTAAACAACTGAGAAGCGCTTGCTTTTTTTGTCTGACGGCTAGTTTTTACGAAATGAGAACTTAGATGATTACTCCGAACAAAAATAGTAGACTTTAGGCTTTAAGTATTTGAATAAACTTCTCTTTTTTGGTATTTTTATTAAAAATAAAGATTTTAAGATAATTATGTTTTTGTTTAGTCATTGTTTTCATACTAGACACTATCATATGCACAAAGGGTAAAAAGTTCACTGAAGCGCTCGCTTTTGTCGCTTCTCACCTTAGCCAAAGGCATTTCCCTTTGAGGTCGTTTTAGCCTATAACTACCTTGGAAGTAGCTGTTTCTTGATCAAATCATCAATCAGACTACTTGCTAGCAAATTTTTTCTTTTAGGTATACAACAACACTTGATTTATCGCAAGTCTTTGACTAATACCTAGAACAGAAGAATCTTAATCTTGAAATATCAATGTTGTCATTTTTCTGTTATACATTTGGAATATACATGTCATTTCATGATCATGTGAGCAATGTTTCATTAGATGTTGCTATTGAAAGATAGTGCTTATGGAGTTGATTAGTAAAGATTAATAAATCTAAATTTTGAATCACAATGTCTCTGATTTGTTACTAGGACTGGGATATATGCTACTGGAACTTGACCACAAGGAATTCTGTTGCATGTTTGTATGTGTGCTTAATCTAAAACCAATTTGATAATCATTCTTGATGTTAAGAATTCAGTAAACAAACTCGGTCTAAAACTCACCAGTCGGCTCCAGTGAACAAACTCTGCTATTTACTTAAGTTAGGTGAGTCAAACTGCCTTGCCTCTATCATTCCCAAAGTTTTTTAAGTGATCACTTTTGGACCTATAGAGCATCCTATCTTAGATAAGTTACCCAGTTTTGAAAATCTTGCAAGTCTCTCATACGAAACAAGAACTTGATCATGATAACACATTAGATGAAGTATTGTGAAAGTGAATACTCCAGAATCATTTCTTGCCTTATAGAGTAAGGAAGATATTATAGGCCAGTGGCGGATCTAGAAATTTACAGGAGGGTATGCACAATGATTAGCAGTCAGCAGAGGTACTAATGAAAATCGGGTTTTCGGGTTGAGTTTTTCAGGTCGGGTTTTCGGAATCTAAATTAGGTGCGGCAGTTTTTGTCTTTCGAATATGAGTTATCATAGTTGTTTTGCTTTGTCATGTTTGGGTTATTTAAGAAAAACATGGTTAGTCGAAATCGAGTCTTTCAATTAAACTTGATTTGGTTTTGATGTTAATCGAAATAAGATCACAAAGCAAAGCATGTCTCAAATCTTGTAATAACGTGTAATGTTAGTTTTTAAGCTTTAATCTATAATCAAGATTCAAATGGTTTTGCTCCAAAATCTCAAATGGTAGATACGAATCCTAATTTTAAATCATAAAAAAAACTATAAGTAAACCGCCGATGTAAAAGTACAAATAAAGCATATATTGTTTTTTGAACGAAATAAACAAGAATTACAAAATATGCTATTTGTAGATTTAAGTGTGTTGGGCCCGGTTTGGCTTAGTACCCTAACATTATACATCACAATTGGGTCAGACTCTAAATTAAAAAAATCCATTTGACCTATTTCAATGACCAGTTACTTCCTCTTTCAGTGATTCAGTCTTCCTTCTTCTTCTATGTGGAACCAACTGTAAGTTACAGTACTTCCTCTTTTTCTCTTCTCTTAAACAATGGTGAGATCGATTTGGGTATGCACTCAAACTTTTTCTATGTTTTAGAGGGTGTGCACTCTTAAAATTTTGTGTATTTCACAGTTATTATCGAGAAACAACAAAAGAAATTACACTACTGGAAATCTACACAGGGTATGCACGTGCATACCCTTTGCTCAACATAGATCCGCCCCTGCCCGCCGTTCCTTCCTGGTTATCTACTTTTCTAATACATGGAACTAAAACCTTTATATGTGAAAAATTAATGGTGGAAACATGGTTATGAAGAAAACAGTGCCAACTGATGTATCTACTTTTGTGTTTAATTGTCATTATTGTTTATCAATTTGATTTTTTTTTAATAGATCTGATATGTTTATGAATTTTTGTGATGTTACTATTCGTGTTTTTTTTGTTTTGTTTAACCTTGTTGATATAAAATACTAGTGAAGTTGGTTGGCTATAGAGATTTTCATAGAACTGTAAACGGTGACCTGAAGTTCTTGACATAAATTGCAATTGATTTGAGGGTAAAATGGTCATTGTGATAGATCATTAAGCAAAAAAAGAAACAAGATTTTATCATACATGGCATTCTTCAATCAGATTCTTTCTTCAGTCATAAACCTAATGTAAAAAGAAAACATAAAGAAACAGCCCCTTAGTCAGTTAACACTAGTAAATACTAGCAACAAGCAAAACAGATTCTAAAAGCAGAATCAATATCCAAGTATTCTGTATGAGTGCTGAGCAGTTTTTCATGATCATTGTCCATGACGGTGTACTTTAGAGCAGTATGGAGTTCACACTTTGGAAATATCTTTTAAGACACTGTGTTAGAAAAAGAGATCTTATATGTTTGAAGGGTTGTAACGCATCGTGGATCTAGTCGTATCGTTGCTGAAGAACCATATTCACAATCTTTAGTCACATTTCTTGGAATTACTTTTTTTGAATCCCACCATATACTCTCACTATAACATCTATAGGTTGCTTGTTTTTGCGCTTATAACATATGACAAGTGTATTTAGTGGTGTGTGGAGAGATATGACATTATGATATTTACCTTAGATAAATCAGCATTTTTTATCAAACAAATTTCACTTGTAAACACCAAGCCGCTAATGGCATTTCTTAAATCTACTAATTTCTTCTGATAGCTTTTTAACTGCATTTCATGGCTCTATTTAACATAAATCAATCCGTAACGTATCTATATATAGTGGCTGACCAGTGTTTTATGAGAGTGGTTAGTGCACTACAAGAAGAATTTACTTTTTCGTTCATCTTGAGGAGTGGTTAGTGATAAATAGCTCATTGGGGTTTTAAACTTGACGCAATTGGAAGTGCTATTGGCGTGCTACTCTTTTATATTACAGAGATATTAGTTTATTAGAGTAGCATTTGCAAGATATTATTATTCTCTAGTTCTACTATTTTGTGAATATTGTAATATTAGTTTAAATACTTTACGGTCTTTACCGATTGGTAGTTTATTGTACCAGTTTCTTAACTTCATTGTGATTGCAACGACTCTTGCATGTTTTGGGTTTGATGGTCAAATGATGACATGGTTATGCGTTTTCTTGATTTGCTATTTCTTTATCTTAATTAGACTTTTGTTTTATGCAGGAAACATAAGTTTAAAATCCAGGTGGAAGCATAACGAATGGGCAAGACAGGGGAAGAAGTGGATGCCAGCCCTGTAACAATGGGAAAGAAGTCAAAGAAAAACAAAAATAAGATCAATGATTTGCCTGATGCTGAGTGTGACGGTAACAGTCAAGTAGAAATAGATGATGCTCTACCAAAGGAGAAAAAAGGTCATAAGCATAGGGAGGCAAAGAAGAAGAAGAAAGAATCAGAATCAAATGAAGATGGAGCTGAAGATCGTCCTGATATGGGTAATTTGGTAGATGATGCTGATCTTGGGGAGAAGAAGAAGAAGAAGAAGAGAGAATCAGGATCAAATGAAGACGGAGTTGAAGATCGTCCTGATAAGGGTAATTTGGTAGATGATGATGATCTTGGGGAGGAGAATAAGAAGAAGAAGAAGAAAAAGAAGAGAGAATCAGAATCAAAGGAAGACGGAGTTGAAGATCAACCTGATAAAGGTGATTTGGTAACTGATGGTGATGTTAGTAAGAAGGATAAGAAAAAGAAGAGGAAAAGAGATTCTCCCGAGAAGACACAAATAGAAGAAAATGAAGATAACCAAAATGACGGTTCTAAACTATCTATTGAGGATAGCGTGTCCGAGAAAAGTCATAACAAAAAGAGCAAATTAGATGCTCAAAATTCAGATACTGAAATGAAGGAGACACAGGATGATACTGAAGACAGCAAAGGTAGCAAAGAGAAAAAGAAGACCAAAGTCAAAGGTAGTAAAGCCCAAAACAAGACAACCGAACCCGTTGAAAACAATACGGGAAAAGCTAAATCCAAAAAAGTTAGCTTTGCCGGCCATGTTGAGTTCTTCCCATCATCAGACACAGGACCTGAGAAGCAAACAACAAAAGGAGACGGTCTAGTTCGAGGTAAAGATTTACACCAGAAGAAGATGCGATAATAAAAGATGCGGTTAATAATTATATAGAAGATAATAATTTGGGAGGCGATGGTTTAATGATGGTACTGAACTGCGGTTCTTACGGATTGAGAAAATGTTGGCTAGAAATCGCGAAATGCATACCATATCGTCCCCATGCTGCTGTCTATTCTCGGCCCACATTTTGTTCGAAAGAAAGCGAAAACGGGTTTTACACCAGAAGAGGATGAAACCTTAAAGGAGTATCATGAAAAGTACGGTAACAAATGGAAGAAAATAGCGGAACTGATGGGGAAATCTAGGTTGCATGTTAAGGACAACTGGCGAAGAATAAAGATCGGGAACACAAAGGGTGGAAAATGGGTTCAAAAAGAGTACCAGAGTTTATACGATCTTGTGAACATGGATTTAAAAATGAAAGTATTTTCTGAAAAGAAATCAAAGCACGGGATGTTGAGAGATAATATTCCTTGGGGTGCAATTAGTGAAAAGTTATCAACTAGAAGTGATGCAAGATGTTGCGTAAAGTGGTATAAATTAAGGTCGTCTATGGTGGCTGAAGGTTTATGGTCTGATACTGATGATTATTTGATGATTGGTAAGCTTTATGAACTTGATGCTGCATGTGTTGATGATGTGGATTGGGATAATCTTCTTGAACACAGGACCGGTGATATTTGTCGGAAAAGGTGGGCCCAGATGGTGAAACATATTGGTGATTATGGGAGTAAGCCGTTTGCCGAACAGGTTGATATATTGGCTGAACGTTACTCGCCGGATTTAGCTGAAGACAGAGAGGCTTGGGATAACAAACCTGTTGTACCATGAGGTTTGTGTTCTTTTAAGTAGTACTTTATATGTATTTTAGATAGGTATGTCTTGTATGATGAGAATTTTGCGGTTTTTCAGGAATAAAGACCATTTAAGTAGATATTATTTATGTTTAAAGCATCATTTGGATGATTGGTAAACTAGATTTTATCTTTTAATTATTGTTTAGTTTTGAAATGATTGGCGTCGAGTCGATGTCCAAACTCACATTATGTGCGTTATGACATTATTTGCCAAATGATTGTGAACGGGTTGTTATCAAAACATTTTTCTGGCATTTGTTTTTATGTTATTGTTTTGATATATATTTAGACAAACGGGAGCTGAAACTATGGAAACTTTGGAACCAAGAACCCGATCTTGTGGCAGCGGTTGTGTCATTTTTGTACTGGTTTAGAACCATTTTAGTCACAAACCGAACCTGGAACAGGACTCGAATTCTGGCCAAATGACTTCAGACATCATCGTAACGAATTGTACTGGTGTTTGTAAAAATAATTTAATAAAAGGTTGGCCTAAAATAAATTTTCCCCCAGTTTTGGTCTATTAACCAACTAGATTAAGTATCGATTTTTTGCTATAATTGGAACCCAAAACTGCATTAAGCATACAGTTTTGATACTGTATAGATTTACGATAGTTCTGTGTGCTCTAATGACCAAGGACCAAGGACTATGAACTATGAACCAACACCATCCATCCAAATGAGAAAAGGGAGGTTTTTTTTGGTTTGAGTCTGTGTGGGTGGTGTGGCGGTGGGTTCAAACCCCGTTTATTAGTCGGCCAAAGGTCGGAAATTATGGTTAACAAAGAAAAAAAAAAAGAAAAACCGACCACAATTCAAACAACCATCGACCATGGTTGGCTTTTGGCTTTTGCTACTACCGATATGATCTTCAATGGAATAGCTACTGCTGGACCTTGCTACCTGGATAAGTTGCTCGCTTTAGACTCGTCACCGCTATACATATATACCATAATAAAATACATGTAAGGAATCTGTTTTGTTTAAACATGTACTCAAAACTTATTAGTTTCTACTCGAATCTTTTTTATTAAAATAAAATATAAAGTCAAAACTTGGTTTGGCACAATTGATTCTGATACGCTTTATGACTTAAAACGGTGGACATGCTATGCATGTACTTTCTTATACTTCTTTTTTTAATAAACATTTTAAACGTAGGATTAGTTTTTTTTGTTTGAACGGCAATTGTGGCTACATGGCTCCTAGCCAGGAAAGGCGTGTGACTCACACAATGGGTTGGGTCAGGTCAGGAAAGCAATGACACCATTCCTTTACACACGCGGGAGGAAACCCTTATCGTCCTAGACAAGACTCGAACTTGAGACCTTGCCAGGAAGGTAAACCTCCATACCGCTGTACTGGAGGCCCTTTGGTTAAACGTAGGATTAGTTAATAAAGTAATAAACAATGTATTTAACTGTATGAAATGCTAAGTACAAGAACCAACGTTTTGAAAACCGCGTTTATAATCGACCCGGTCGAGTCACTCGTCACCGGGTCGACCGGTTCAATCTTAAGAGCCAACTCGGTTATTCATTTAAAATAAAAATAACCGGTCAACGGTTCAACCGCCGTTAAGTTAACCGGTTTTATAAAAATTTTGAAAAAAAACAAGCGTGGTAGGGTTTGAGAAGCGGGTTGACCCGGTCACTCAAACCCAACAGTCTAAGCATGGTTAACCCGGTTTTAAAAATCCGGATTTTTACCCGTTTTTGCGAAACCGGTC
Source organism: Chrysanthemum lavandulifolium (assembly GCA_022545495.1). NCBI lineage: Eukaryota > Viridiplantae > Streptophyta > Magnoliopsida > Asterales > Asteraceae > Chrysanthemum > Chrysanthemum lavandulifolium. The sequence continues at coordinate 240,882,320 of CM040243.1, read as the reverse complement.
CGACCGGTTAACCCGGCCGAATCGACTCGGGTTTCAAAACATTGACAAGAACTATTATGCGGAGTAAAATTTAGAAAGTAAACAATTGTTAAGGGAGAACCTTTAATTATGAGTCATATATTGACAAAACAACCTGGTTATTTGACATCTTACAATGGAATTTCTCATATTTAAATAGTTACTATTGTCATTTGCTGTTTGCGTACGTCATTTCTCATATAAAGTACTTGACTATTTGTCCGACTCGTGGAACTTGGTCTATATATACCCTAGACGGAACCTGGGTGAATTTACTGGAAGGGCCGAATGCTATATCGGTTAATTTGGAAAGTCAAAGTTCTATTTCCTTTGAAAAAATATAAGTAAAACTTTAAAATTTTAGGAGGGCCGTGGCCCTCCCCGGCTTTCACTCAGGTCCGTCCATGTATGTACGGAATAGTACAATAAGAAAACAAATGATTATGCTAAGAATACGGAAAGTACATTTGGTTAAATTCCACAAAAGGTGTAGATTGGCGAGAACACACCAGTCATTGTCCACCTCACAAGAAATAGTTCTGGCAACTCTCTTGGCCTAGTGCGGCACCAACTGGAGTGAGCACGAGCAAGACTCGGACCCCGAGCTCTTATTATACAAAATCTCTCCAAAGGTGCTCATAAGTTTTGCGGAGGTGGGTACCTATCTAAAGCAAATGCCAAGAATAGGACTTGAACATGGGTGCATTGACTCAAGCGCAAGTGCTCCAACCATTCGACTAATACTTGGTGGTTACATTTGGTTAAATAATATAGTTTAAAGATAAACAATTTCAAAAAGAAGAATCGATCGTGAAAATGGTGGCGGTCGCAAGAGATTGGGCAAAGATGGTTGTAGCGGATGAGGAGCAAATGTTGGTGACAAAATTCCATCACATAGATAGTTTCTTTTTGAGTTTAATCCTTTAATGATAAGCGGGCTTGTAACTATCACATTAAAGTATAGGAGTTCATAAATGCAAACAACTCTATGTCAACCTTACGAAAGGAAAAAGAAGAAAAAGAAAAAGCTTTGACCTAATTTAAATATGTGTGACGTGACTTTTAACCTCGTGTATTAGTATAAAAAACCGTTCACGACCTTTATAATTCATTTAGATGAACTTTTGTAATTTTAGTTACTATCGGTAGCCTCGGTGTATCAAAGATTTTTAAACAAAATCTAGTAACTATCTTTCCACATAATTTTGTTTACTAAAAGCCCTCCACAAAATCTTGTTTTTGAGTTTCGAGTTTTAGCTCATATTATTATTAACCAACATTTTAATTTTAACACAAATTATTAACCAACATTAACACTAATAACATATACATCTATCAGTATCAAACAATAATACATTACAACAACAATACCCAATTACGTAATCACAATGTATGAGATAGGTGAAATGTAGACAGATCACACCCCTACTTCAGGAAAAACCCGAAAGTAAAAAGACTGATTTCAAAAAGACCTCCGACAAGTGTAAATGTAAGGGTGAAAGTGCTCAAGAAAGTGTGAAAGTATGATCATAGAGATGCAATAAAAGAATGACAATGAAAGCATATAAATCCAAGCAGGCTAACAAGGAGCACATTAAAACATAAAAGCGAATAGTCATACAACACAAGGAAAACATAGCATATAAAATAAAGAACGAAAATTGGGAAGTAACATAAGAGCATATACGAACACATGCAACAAACACAAACATGGGGGATAAAAAGCATAATCACATACAAGCATGGGAACATAGAGCCATAGAGGCACCAAAGCATACTGAAAAAACGAAGATGAAACTAAAGACTTTAAACCTAAGTGCAAAAGCAAATGTGTAAAGGGAGGAATAATACAATGAAAAAAACCTAGGCGACCTAAAGGGCACAAGGTAAGAGTCTCAAAAGCAAGAAAAATCAACAATAAAGCACAACGAAGACAAAATGAATCAAGGACTATAAGTCACCTATAGATCCTAGACGCCAAACTAGCTTCAACCAGATACCGACTTAGACCTTAACCGCTTATTATGTTTCTAGTTCTCCATGCGTTCCTATTAGAGGTCGTGTCCTCGGTCAAGCGAAACTCTTTCATGTCATACTTTAATCTATCATCCCATCTATTTTTTGGTCTACCTCTTCTTTTCAACCCATCCACTACCAAAGCTTCCACCCTCCTAACTCGTGCAGTCTGTGGTCTCCTCTTAACATGTCCGAACCATCTCAACCGTCCTTGACTTATCTTTTTGATTATTGTTGAAAAATAAGGATGTCATCAGATGTATGGTACTAACCTCAGGGACTAATTGTGTTTATTATTGTTTACTCTTGTAGTCCAAGGAGTTTACTTGTTATTAGCTTGTTGATTATGTACAAAAGTAGAAAGGCATGAGGTAAAGATTATATCTAAGAAACACGGAAGGACTTGTTTGAAAAGATCTAAGGACTTGATGTTGTAATATGCTTAATGTCACACCTCATGGAGGCGAAACACGAGTGTAACGGAAAGGAACATGAGCACAAGATAATAGAACATACCAACGTTAAGATTAAAAGAAATAGTATACCATTACAATACCGGTTTAGCCGACATCGGCAAATATATTACAAAGTTTAGATTCCAAAATATTTCGTTCTATTACATAACGATTTGTAGTGACAAGTGAAAACTTCATTATGCAAGACACGGTAGAAAAGCTTACTAACGATCACCGAAATGCATGAGAGAAAGCGGGTCAACTATGAAAATAGTTGGTGAGTATACGTTTAGTAAAATAAGAAAACTCGTAAGTGAGAAAGTCAAAGGTTTCGGTCATCATAAATAATCCACAAAGCAAAGGCATTGTAAATCCACTCGGTTCAAGTTCGCCCATACAAAACTTGCAACACTGTGTGTTCACAACCCATTGCACAAAATATAGCGTGTCAAGTAGTCAAGTATAAATGGTCATAATAGTTCACAATATAGTACCACGTATATAATAATGTATGCGAGCAAAGCCCATAGAATAATTAATATCGTCCGTAACATAGTGGACGAGAGGTTGGCCGACCTCTAATAGCGCTATCCATACTACCTACTAATAGGAGACTAACAATGCGAATGCACGAGCGATTACATCATACAACTATTATATACAATTAAGAACACTCCGAACATGGGAGAATTTGCACACTCCACCAATAAGGCGAGAATTTTGAGAGCGCTCCGTAACATAGTGAGACGCCTGCTCCGGGACCGGGAGGCTTTAGGATGCTCCGAACAAGGGAGACTTTATAGTGATGCTCCGAACATGGGAGACTTTAGGTTAAGGTCATAACACGTACGGTTCAACAAGTCCAAACAAGTCCTAAGTTTATATTTAAGTTCAAGGATTTGTTTCAAGTTCAAATGTTCAAGTCAAAGAGTTCACAAAAGTAAGAATCAATTCAATTCAAGTATGGTTCATGCATTTCGCCCAAAAAATATAGCAAAACGGTAAAGAAAGGGGTGTGATTACTCACTTGATGAATTGATGCGATGACAAAAGTGGTTACACCGAAATGTAGCGTGAATCTCGAAAGTGACCTATTATGAATGATATGATATGTAATAAGTAATGATGTAATGTTATGCATGCAATTCGGATGATATTTATACCACTTATGTATTTTTGAAAACAATACTTCTCGTCGAAAATATAATCTTTTAACGTCTTGACAATTTTTAAATTACTTCACATGTATTTATGTTGAAATGATATCCGACGATAATCATTTAGTGATTTATTAAGAGAATATAACTTTTCGTCGTAAGATAATGTCGTTGAAATTTCCATGAAAGTGACAAAAACGGCCTCTAAAAGCTAGTCGTAAAATGGTGCGTCGGCGTTAGGAAAGCGAACTCAACGGTTTTGGGAAGCTTGTATCATTATCTCAAAGTTTTAGTACATGAGTTTCCATCCTAGAGGTCTCGAACATAAACAAAAATAGAGGTTAAGTATGGTACTTATGTCCCAAAATATAGTTTAAGGATGTTTTGCGGCAAAGTTTAAGTAAGCGTAATTAATTCATTACAACTCCGCTAATCAAGCGGTCGGACATTTTGATAAATATACTTGGCAAACTTACTTTTACTAGAAGACATCACTTTATAAAAGTTCTAAATCAATGTTAAAACAACCTTCAACTTGGTCTCTAGTTTTTAGTAAAACTTGCCTATTAGAAATTTAATAGTTTTCCTTATATAACAAAGTTACGACAACTTTTTGTAAGCGTGTATAATTTAATCGTTACAAATCCGTTTTCTACGTTTTAAAGGTCCTTAGCTTTGTATCAAAATATACTAACATATTTCGACAAGTCGACATAATTTACAACGCCCAAGCTTCACTTTTGACTCGTACAAAACAAACAATACATCTTTGAAATTTCGAGAAAATTATAGTTTTTCGCCAACTTGAAAAATTCATAACTTCTTCGTTATAGCTCCGTTTAATCCGTTCAAGCGGCCACGGTTTCGTTTTAAAGTATATTTTCTAAATATCTAGGCCAAAATTTTTACCTACTGTCGGATTTTCCAGATTTCGAAAATAAGGACAGACCCTTTTGCAAACTTGTCGAAATGAGTTTTTCTCGCGCCAAACCTATTCTAACCCATTCAAAACAACTCCGAAGCTATTCTAATCCTACCATACACCTTCTTAGGGTGTCATGGGTTCCTAGACATCACCAAAAATAATATATAACAAGGAGTAATTATAGGATGGATTATATATATATAACACTTAAAAACCTTAAAAAGTGGTATAAACATCACATAACTTGCATGCTTTACTTGTGCATAATAAAAATGAACATAGAAATGAATATGAAAAATAATGATATGTATGAAATGCTTACTAGTAGTTGATGAGGTTAATGAGAACAAAGGATTTTTCCTAATCACCCAAGGTTTATATTGCAAAACCTTAAACAAAGAGTGATACTAGATTGATAATAATCTTGTCTTGAAATTTTTTTGAAGCTTCCTTCTTTGATCCTTAGATTGGCCGGTTTTGGAGAGGAAGAGAGCAAGGAAGAGATAGTTTGATCTTCTTATTTTGCAAAATGAATTAAATGAGTGATATTTTAAGTATAATACAAAGACTTGAGATATTTTGCAAATTTTTGATGACTAATCCCCTTGTGTCGACAAGGGGTGTATTTGTTTAAGATATATATATATATATATATTTTCTTTTAATTTCTTGTATATAGATGTAAATTAAATGTGTGTACTTGTAGTATTGTTAAGTAATAGTAGTAACTTGTATACACATTTGAATATTTAAGGTAGCGTTAGATAAAATAAATTTTCACGGGTCAAAATAAAATATATTTAGGTCATAAAATTATAAAAATACTTTTCTTGCAAAATTTGAGTGATATAATAATAATCGTGTAATATTTAAGAAAATCGTCGTAATTATATAAATATAACAATTTATATACAAAAATAAATTTAAAACACTAGGTAAACTCATAATATTATTTTATAAACTTAATATGAGTATAAAATATATCGGGATAATTTTTGGAAGTAACGGATCAATCGTTCAAAATAATTAATCACGCGATAACGTTTATTTAATATGAAAATTATCGTTTAATGTAAAATGCAAAACCATGCATGAACTAATATGATGACAATGATGTTAATGATATGTAGATTAAACTTAGTCTATATGAAATGTCCTCGATGATATGATCATGAATTCACGGCTAAACCATTAAGGTTACGTGAATTTGATACTCGTAAACCTAGTTTACGATAAGCGATGAAATAGTAAATGAGAGAAATGACCGAAATTGAGAATTGTGACATTCTTCCCATGTCGGTGGAATCACGTCCTCGTGATTCAATTAATGATACTATAGTCCGAACCGCGACAAAGGTTCTAAAAGTTCGTGCTTTCGTCGAATAGTCTAAATGATCATGTCAATGCTCATGCATATGGGTTCCTCATCCAACTAAAATACATGCTCGTGATTAGATTTGATAGGGTAAACTTACCCAACACCGAACGTATCCTCAAAGACCTTTTGAGTAAAACTTGACTCTTAGCTTGATTTTCGCAACTCATCAAACAAGAGCGTCACTAGATCAAGCTAGGAAACAAGTTGTTAGTATGATAAGATTCAACATCCTTGAATGAAGTCTTTTGAAAGATCCGTTCGTTCTTGGATTTGCTTACACAAATCAAATCAACAACATAATTTACAACTAAAGTCAATATCGATAGGTCTCAAATTAATCAATGTCGTGAGCGTGGTAAAATTGGAAGGAAGTTATGCACTCAAAATCATGTAAATGCGAAATAGGGTAGTTGTTCGAAAGAATGTACCCGTTACGCGTTGCGGGCTTCCTCGGTACCGGATAGAATGCTCGACCACGTGCGGGGAACTTCAATGTTCGATCTTGTGGGCCTTCTATTGCCAGCGCCAGTTTGGACGATTACCTCCTTGATTGGGTGTTCTTTTCAACTTTGGACGGTGTTAGAAGGTGATCCGAACTTCACACTCGTAACATGCTTTTCTTTGTCCTTGGTTCCCATCTGTTTGAGCAATTCCGCGCGATGTGGCCGTCTGTCACATTTGTGGCACTTTGAGCGATCTCTGAGTGATGATAATTACATCAGTACACATAGGATGTGGACTCAGTATATCACTGCGCTCACGAGTGGTCGCTCCATAGTTCTGGTTATTCGTTGCCTCTTGTTTCTTTGGTCTGGTCTCGACTTCCACGATGATCATCCTGTTGCTTTCGTCCATTATCGTTTGCTTTTGTTAGTTCTCCGGACACTGATCACATCATTTGTTAAGCGATCGCCATGCCCACGTGACTTGCGAGTGGTTGGGTTCGATGGTGACATCCCTCTAATTTTCGGTATCAATCCCCATATATATCGGTCGATCAACTTCTCCACGGTGGAAACCATGTGAGGAACCATCCTAGTTAACTCGTGGAAGCGGATCGTGTACTTGTCGACCTCTACTCCTACCATCAGTGATTCCAAAATTCCGCTTCCGACTTTTACACTTCATCTTTTCTGCGGTACTCATCGGTTAGTAGTTTCTTAAATGCTTCCCAAGATAACGATTTGCGGCCCTCTTCCTCTAGTCTGCGGTTGGTTGTTCCACCAGTCAATGCTCGACCTTGTAGTAGACCGGAGAGAACTCAACTTTGTTTCCTTCAAGACACCGTGATACTAAGTTTCGACTCAACATTCTCGAACCAGTTAACGGTCAATGGCGCCTCGGTATCATAAAATTCCATCGGCTTGCATGTCATGAAAGTCTTGTAGCGCATCCATGACCGGTGTTTGAAGTACCTTCTCCGTTGTTGGTTCTGCCTAGCATCAAGGTGCGTCATAATTTGAGTGAGTAGATCCGCTATTCGATCGCGTTGTTGTTTAGATTGTCATTGTTGTTTGGGTTGCCGTTGTTGTTGACTCCTGAGCGTGTGTTTCTGGCAGCCATGATCCTGCAATGGACCAAAATATCGGGTTGAGTAAATGACACTCGGACGAAGGCGGATGAGGTTTAGAACGGTGGTAATGTGTTATAGTGATCGAAATATGGCGAGGAGCAGAGACATGCTATGTCTAACAAGTCGAAAGATGGAAAAGAGGATATAAATAAGATACGGTAATGTAGACGTGAGCGTAAAAACATGCTATGCATACCCAACCGACCAATGCAACTTTAGGTGACGGACTCTAAAGACTCGACTAAACATGATTTAAAACTACCACTCTTATCATTGCATGGTTCTTCATAAACTAGACATAGTTGATCGGGCTATGTATAATTTATGATTAACGATGCAACGATAGAACTAGTTGACTCGGATGATGTTCGATGTTTAATAAAACTTTATTCGGTTATAGTTGTGATTTTTATTTTTGAAAAATCGAATTCTCTATAACCTTTGGCTCGATACCAATCATCACACCTCATGGGAATGAAACACAGTGTATGAGAAGGAACATGAGCACAAGATAATAGAACATACCAGCGTTAAGATTAAAAGAAATAGTATACCATTACAATACAGTTTAGCCGACATCGGCAAATATATTACAAAGTTTAGATTCCAAAATATTTCGTTCTATTACATAACGATTTGTAGTGACAAGTGAAAACTTCATTATGCAAGACACGGTAGAAAAGCTTGTTGGGTTTTAGGTTCTTTGGATTTGATGAGACAAAGTAAATAGAAGAATGAAACATCAAGGGCTTAAGAGAAAGAAGAAATCTACAAAAGATGGAAGGACTTGCTTGCAAAGAAGATTTATTATTTAGTCCTTCGTAGTATTTTGTAAACCCTAATCCTCTAGTATATAAAGAGGACATGGGGTGTAGGTTTTATATGTGTGTCTTCCACAATGTAGCATCAGGAAAAGTGTGTGTAAGTCTAGGGCGTATAGACTTATAAGCGCCTAGACTAGGTTAGGTCGGGTTTTGGTTTAATGACTCTAGATCATAGATCCACATTACGGGGAGGTAACACGTTCTACCTTGATCAAGTAGAATTAGAGTGGTGTTTGTAATTGTAGTCATTAGAGATGATGATGAAAACCTTGTTCAATAACAAAGTATTGATTAGTTTATTCATTGTGCAAGTTATAGTCTTTGTTATTGTTAATCCTAGCGCTCTAAGCGGTCCATGGAGTTTATCAAACTCCACAATTGGTATCGAGCTTGGGGAGCTCGTTACCTAGGATTCACAAGGTTTTATTGGTCGAAGAATGGCGAAAAGAAAAAAAATCGAAGCGAAAATTTTCGTATATGTTTACAAAGACCTTGTTTTGTAACGATCATAACTTTTTAGATTAACCGTTGGATCGGTGAAATTTTTGGTGGAGCTTCTCTATATACCTATTTAACTTTCCACGAAGGAATTTTCGATCTGAGCTTCCAGTAAAAAGTTATACTATGTCGAAGTTGGCTGCAGAGGAGGTATTTAATATTCGAATTTTTTAGGGTTTATTAACGTTATTTGTTTGGATCTGTGTTGATATTATATGATAGGACCATTATTCATTCATATGGCTTCACGTGGTTCATTGGTTTATATTATATCATTGCTTGAACTTTATTAATGTCAACATATGATTCAAAAAGATCCAAACAATTATCGTGGGGATTATATTAATCGATTTCATATTCTATCCCTTGGATGCAATATTTTACATGCTGGTTATCAGGAGACTTCATTATGATTGGTTGCATGTAAACCTCCTTAATCAGATATTGGTTTTCAATTGTCATTCTGGTCATGCATATATCTGATGTTCGCCATTGAAGTTGGTTTTGCAAGATGTAACCTGTACTGCTCGATATTGTAATTTTCTAGTAACTGTTAAATGATAGTGAATGAAGCATGTTAGGGATGGATAAGATGGTGGATACAAGCTAGCTACATGAGCATATGTTTGAATCATTAACATGTAAAAGGCTGCATTGCGTTTTCAATCTCTCTTGCTACATGCTTGTTTCCACGGATAGTGTTTCGTAACCGACGACAAGCTTCTCATAACCATTGCTAGTTACATCGAAACCAGCGATAGCTTTACTTGTAACCAGCGATGGGCTTCTCGAAGGTAACCTTTGCTAGCATGTTTGTTACCACTTCTACTTTACTCGTTTTCAATGCTATGCTTATCGAGTGAACTACGCTTGTTGTACATGAGATATGAGTATACAAGTTTATCCTTTGTTTGCATGGTACGTACACAAAGATTGAAATATTTTGATTGGTCGAATCTTCTACATGGGTCACTTGATATATCATAATTGGTTCAAATCTCATATTTAAGAATTGGTCGATGGTTGTCAAGTTATATATTGGAAGTGCTAATGTGACATGCGAGATGTGATGGAAGCTGCTCACATGATTGTCAAGTTATATACTTGTACTTTATTGGATGATCTTGGCTTATCAAAGTATATGGGTTATTGATTTTCGTGAATGGAGAAGTGGGCAGTACATGGTTATTTGTTTAAAGGGCAGTCATATTAAATTTTGGTTTGGTATTTGAATGCTATTATGATGCTTGTGTAGGATATGATAATACAAGTGACTTGATGTTGGATATTATATTGTTCGTATTTGCTACATGTATGGAGTATATTGGTCGAGATACACACAAAGAGATTGGTTTACACACACAAGGAGTTTGGTTTTGGATTTTATTTGTTCTTAAAAGTGTTAAAAGCTCGGTTTGGATTTATTGCATAAATGATTACGAAGAAGATTGATCATAACCTATTTGATATTGTAGTTGAGTAACATGATTTTTGCTCTTATCATATCTTAAAGTGGGTGTTACACTTTGTAGATAACTTGTTCGTGCTTCAATGATTATGACGAAGAATTGACATAACACTTAAAGGAGTAGCGTTATTGTGCTCGATTGATTATCGTCAAGGATTGCGGTCTCCTTATACACCAAGATTGGGTATCGTTCAATGTCATCTATAGTGCAAGATATAAGACACAAGTTTGGGTTCTTCTACTTCTTTATCAAGTTTGTTATATTTGGTTTTCTTCACAAGTGATCATTACATGGAGCTTACAGATTTGAAGAATCTTTTTATGTTCATGCACCACTCAAGGGGAAGTTTCTACTGCTTAAATTCTCTATTTGTTGATAACAAAAAGGGGAAGATATATTGGAGTGGCGTAGCATGGATTAAGGGGAAGACAAGATTTGTTTCATTCATGGAGATGTTTACATCTCAACTTCGCTACTTGTCTAGGGAAGTTCGTACACGACTTTGTTTGTTTTGTCATCATCAAATAGGGGAAGATTGTTGGGTTTAGGTTCTTTGGATTTGATGAGACAAAGTAAATAGAAGAATGAAACATCAAGGGCTTAAAGAGAAGAGAAGAAATCTACAAAAGATGGAAGGACTTGCTTGCAAAAGAAGATTTATTATTTAGTCCTTCGTAGTATTTTGTAAACCCTAATCCTCTAGTATATAAAGAGGACATGGGGTGTAGGTTTTATATGTGTGTCTTCCACAATGTAGCATCAGGAAAAGTGTGTGTAAGTCTAGGGCGTATAGACTTATAAACGCCTAGACTAGGTTAGGTCGGGTTTTGGTTTAACAGCTCTAGATCATAGATCCCTGTTACAGGAGGTAACACGTTCTACCTTGATCAAGTAGAATTAGAGCTGGTGTTTGTAATTGTAGTCATTAGAGATGATGATGAAAACCTTGTTCAATAACAAAGTATTGATTAGTTTATTCCGCTGTGCAAGTTATAGTCTTTGTTATTGTTAATCACTAGCGCTCTAAACGGTCCATGGAGTTTATCAAACTCCACAAAGCTTACTAACGATCACCTGAAATGCATGAGAGAAAACGGGTCAACTATGAAAATAGTTGGTGAGTATACACGTTTCGTAAAATAAGAAAACTCGTAAGTGATAAAGTCAAAGGTTTCGGTCATCATAAATAATCCACAAAGCAAAGGCATTGTAAATCCACTCAGTTCCAAGTTCCGCCCATACAAAACTTGCAACCTGTGTGTTCACAACCCATTGCACAAAATATAGCGTGTCAAGTAGTCAAGTATAAATGGTCATAATAGTTCACAATATAGTACCACGTATATAATAATGTATGCCAGGCAAAGCCCCTAGAATAAATAATATGCGTCCCGTAACATAGTGGACGAGAGGTTGGCCGACCTCTAATAGCGCTATCCATACTACCTACTAATAGGAGACTAACAATGCGAATTCACGAACAGTACATCATACAACTATTATATACAATTAAGAACACTCCGAACATGGGAGAATTTGCACACTCCACCAATAAGGCGAGAAATTTTGAGAACGCTCCGTAACATAGTGAGGCGCTCTGCTCCGGACCGGGAGGCTTTAGGATGCTCGAACAAGGAGACTTTATAGTGATGCTCGAACATGGGAGACTTTAGGTTAAGGTCATAACACGACGGTTCAACAAGTCCAAACAAGTCCTAAGTTTATATTTAAATTCAAGGATTTGTTTCAAGTTCAAATGTTCAAGTCAAAGAGTTCACAAAAGTAAGAATCAATTCAATTCAAGTATGGTTCATGCATTTCGCCCCAAAATATAGCAAAATGGTAAAGAAAGGGTGTGATTACTCACTTGATGAATTGATGCGATGACAAAAGTGGTTACACGAAATGTAGCGTGAATCTCGAAAGTGACCTATTATGAATGATATGATATGTAATAAGTCATGATGTAATGTTATGCATGCAATTCGGATGATATTTATACCACTTATGTATTTTTGAAAACAATACTTCAATCGAAAATATAATCTTTTAACGTCTTGACCATTTTAAATTACTTCACATGTATTTATGTTGAAATGATATCCCACGATAATCATTTAGTGATTTATTAAGAGAATATAACTTTTCGTCGTAAGATAATGTCGTTGAAATTTCCATGAAAGTGACAAAAACGGCCTCTAAAAGCTAGTCGTAAAATGGTGCACGTCGAGCGTTAGGAAACGAACTCAACGGTTTTGGGAAGCTTGTATCATTATCTCAAAGTTTTAGTACATGAGTTTCCATCCTAGAGGTCTCGAACATAAAGAAAAATAGAGGTTAAGTATGGTACTTATGTCCCAAAATATAGTTTAAGGATGTTTTGCGGCAAAGTTTAAGTAAACGTAATTAATTCATTACAACTCCGCTAATCAAGCGGTTGGACATTTTGATAAATATACTTGGCAAACTTACTTTTACTAGAAGACATCACTTTATAAAAGTTCTAAATCAATGTTAAAACAACCTTCAACTTGGTCTCTAGTTTTTCAGTAAAACTTGCCTATTAGAAATTTAATAGTTTTCCTTATATAATAAAGTTCGACAACTTTTGTAACGTGTATAATTTAATCGTTACAAATCCGTTTTCTACGTTTTAAAGGTCCTTAGCTTTGTATCAAAATATACTAACATATTTCGACAAGTCGACATAATTTACAACGCCCAAGCTTCACTTTTGACTCGTACAAAACAAACAATACATCTTGAAATTTCGAGAAAATTATAGTTTTCGTCGCCAACTTGAAAAATTCATAACTTCTTCGTTATAGCTCCGTTTTAATCCGTTCAAGCGCCACGGTTTCGTTTTAAAGTATATTTTCTAAATATCTAGGCCAAAAATTTTATCTCTGTCGGAGTTTCAGATTTGAAAATAAGGACAGACCCTTTTGCAAACTTGTCGAAATGAGTTTTTCTCGCCAAACCTATTCTAACCCATTCAAAACAAGCTCGAAGCTATTCTAATCCTACCATACACCTTCTTAGGGTGTCATGGGTTCCTAGACATCACCAAAATAATATATAACAATGAGTAATTATAGGATGGATTATATATATAACACTTAAAAACCTTAAAAGTGGTATAAACATCACATAACTTGCATGTTTTACTTGTGCATAATAAAATGAACATAGAAATGAATATGAAAAATAATGATATGTATGAAATGCTTACTAGTAGTTGATGAGGTTAATGAGAACAAAGGATTTTTCCTAATCACCCAAGGTTTATATTGCAAAACCTTAAACAAAGAGTGATACTAGATTGATAATAATCTTGTCTTGAAATTTTTTTGAAGCTTCCTTCTTTGATCCTTAGATTGGCCGGTTTTGGAGAGGAAGAGAGCAAGGAAGAGATAGTTTGATCTTCTTATTTTGCAAAATGAATTAAATGAGTGATATTTTAAGTATAATACAAAGACTTGAGATATTTTGCAAATTTTTTGATGACTAATCCCCCTTGTGTCGACAAGGGGGTGTATTTGTTTAAGATTATATATATATATATATTTTTCTTTTAATTTCTTGTATATAGATGTAAATTAAATGTGTACTTGTAGTATTGTTAAGTAATAGTAGTAACTTGTATACACATTTGAATATTTAAGGTAGCGTTAGATAAAAATAAATTTTCACGGGTCAAGATAAAATATATTTAGGTCATAAAAATTATAAAAATACTTTTCTTGCAAAATTTGAGTGATATAATAATAATCGTGTAATATTTAAGAAAATCGTCGTAATTATATAAATATAACAATTTATATACAAAAATAAATTTAAAACACTGGGTAAACTCATAATATTATTTTATAAACTTAATATGAGTATAAAAATATATCGGGATAATTTTTGGAAGTAACGGATCAATCGTTCAAAATAATTAATCACGCGATAACGTTTATTTAATATGAAAATTATCGTTTAATGTAAAATGCAAAACCATGCATGAACTAATATGATGACAATGATGTTAATGATATGTAGACTAAACTTAGTCTATATGAAATGTCCTCGATGATATGATCATGAATTCACGGCTAAACCATTAAGGTTACGTGAATTTGATACTCGTAAACCTAGTTTACGATAAGCGATGAAATAGTAAATGTGAAATTTTTGAAGCTTCCTTCTTTGATCCTTAGATTGGCGGTTTGGAGAGGAAGAGAGCAAGGAAGAGATAGTTTGATCTTCTTATTTTGCAAAATGAATTAAATGAGTGATATTTTAAGTATAATACAAAGACTTGAGATATTTTGCAAATTTTTTGATGACTAATCCCCTTGTGTCGACAAGGGGTGTATTGTTTAAGATTATATATATATATATATTTTCTTTTAATTTCTTGTATATAGATGTAAATTAAATGTGTACTTGTAGTATTGTTAAGTAATAGTAGTAACTTGTATACACATTTGAATATTTAAGGTAGCGTTAGATAAAAATAAATTTTCACGGGTCAAGATAAAATATATTTAGGTCATAAAATTATAAAAATACTTTTCTTGCAAAATTTGAGTGATATAATAATAATCGTGTAATATTTAAGAAAATCGTCGTAATTATATAAATATAACAATTTATATACAAAAATAAATTTAAAACACTAGGTAAACTCATAATATTATTTTATAAACTTAATATGAGTATAAAAATATATCGGGATAATTTTTGGAAGTAACGGATCAATCGTTCAAAATAATTAATCACGCGATAACGTTTATTTAATATGAAAATTATACGTTTAATGTAAAATGCAAAACCATGCATGAACTAATATGATGACAATGATGTTAATGATATGTAGACTAAACTTAGTCTATATGAAATGTCCTCGATGATATGATCATGAATTCACAGCTAAACCATTAAGGTTACGTGAATTTGATACTCGTAAACCTAGTTTACGATAAACGATGAAATAGTAAATGTGAGAAATGACCGGAAATTGAGAATTGTGACACTTAAAGATTGGATCAAGAGTATATAAGCTGGATTTTCTGGATTTCTTCTCACTTTTCATATATCTGCTTTATCTTTATAATTTTTATACTCAATCTTTCTCTCAAAGTTGTAACCCTAATTGATCATCTTGGTCATCTTTCATTCAGTTTAATTTTTGGTTTGTAATACAACTAATATCACATAGATATTCAATCCACAATAGAATAGCTAGAGTGGATTTGTGATTGTGTTGCTTTCTTTGTTTGAGAACAGTTGATTGTTATTGTTGATTAAGATCAATAGAAGTGTTTAGATTGTGTTTTTACATGGTATTAGGCGGATCGATCTATCTTGCTCTGAAAATTGTTTTACAAAGATTAGGGCTTCATTAAAATTTGAGGATTTCTTAAACTACTTTGTTATTGTTTCAATTAACCATTGTTAATTGATAGATTTAGTGTCTATCGTTAGATCTAAAGGTATTTGAAAGCGCCTAATTTTTGAAAAATTAGGATTTGGGGTAATTTGGGGCTTTTATATTAAAGGCTACTTGTGTCGATTAAGTATCTTTAATCGATAGATCTGGTGTTCTTAGTACTCTTAGAGGTGGTTTATTGGGATTCGCCTAATTTTGAGAAATTAAGGTTTGTTGGTTCTTGGATATGGGATGATTGGTTCATTTGGCTTTTGCTATATCCCTTGACTAAGTGAATCAAATGTGTAGTAGGTCTGGTATTCCGTTGCTGATTTTATTGTGTGCTCTATAACACCTATCACACCTTTCTTTTATTTATGTCTTTAAATTCTTCCAATAGGTTGCTGGAGGATAGGATTGGGACACATTGGAAGTTGAGGATTGGTGTTTGTTTCTGTGTTGTTGTTTTTTTTTTAAATTGTTGCGATTGCTTGTGTGCGCCCTTGACCTACCACTTTAATGGCAAGAAATGCCTGAGAACTACCTTATCTCCATTTCTTGAGTGCTTGTGTTAATTTTTGATTGTTATTGTTTGTTATCATGTCTGTTCATGGTGGTTCTGAGTCTGAGTCAGAAGAGGAACCTATTACTCTTATTAGTAAACTGGACTTAAGTCATCCTTTACATTTACATCCTAATGGTTCTACATCATTAATTTTTGTTTCTGATAAACTAAAAGGTACTGAAACTTACAATGTTTGGACTCATGCTATGATCTTGCTTTAGAAGGAAAAAATAATTTGGATTTCATTGATGGTAGTTGCACAAGGTCAAATATTGATGAAGTTTTGGACAGACAATGGGACAAGGTAAATGCTATTGTTTCGGGATGGATTTTAAATTCTATCTACGAGGAACTATTTCTAGGTCAATTTTTTAAAAGGGCTTACGTGTTTGTAAGGAGTTAAAGAGACCTATGATAAAGCTAATGGTTCGATTACTTTCAATTTGCATCATAAAATTAATTCTTTGTGTCAAAATGGATCCCTATTGCGATTACTATCATAAACTAAATGCACTTTGGTAACAATTTGGCGCTTTAATTCAAGCGCCTAGGTGTACTTGGCATCTTCTTGAGGATTTTAAAAGCATAATAAACTAATGAAATTAATGCAATTCTTAATGGGATTAGATGACACATACATGCAAATTAGAAGTAACATTTTGTCTAGAGACCTTGTTTATGATGTGAATAATGCTTATGCTATTATATCTAGTGAGGAATCGCACAAGATTGTTTCTAGTAGTAATCTTGGGACTTCTCGGAGGTCTCGGACCTCGCTTTTGTTTATAATGTGCCTAATAGAGGCACTTTCCGGAGAATCAAACCTCTTGTAATGGACCCAAACCTACCAACACTTATAAACCCAATGATTATAATAGAAGACCAAATGGGGGTCTATGATGGGTTGTGAAAATTGTGGTTTTAATAGTCATTATGCTAACGAGATGTTTTAAACTCATTGGTTATCCTTCTTATTTTGGAAAAAGAAAAATGGTCAAAATTTTAAAGGAAAAATGTTTCTAATAACAACTTTGTTGGGACCAGTTCTTCGTCTTCTTCTCTGGTTTTACAAATGAACAATTATCTACTCTCATTTCTCTCATCAAAGATAACTCTATAGCTGGAAATAATGTGCGAGCCAATATGGCGAATCTGTTTTCAATCAAAGCATAATTTTTAATCAAAATTTTATCAAATTGTTTTGTTCAAATAATAATTTGGAGTCTAAAGTGGGTTTTAAAAGTAAAATTGTGATTGAGGTGCTAATCAACATATGACATAGCAGATAAAGATAAAGAGTTAGTTAATGTGGTTGACATTTCCAAAATTGGAAATCTCAAGTTAGCTAAAACTTTAACTCGTATGATGCCTTGGTTATCCCTAAATCTTGTGTCACTTTGATTTCGGTTCATAAACTTGCTAAAGACAACAACGTTTTAGTTGCTTTTGATGAGTAAATACTATTTTTTGAATCGAGTTTGAATCGCAAAGGGTTTGGGGATGGTAATCGATGCGGAGGTTTATACTATTTCAATGATCAAGGTATTAAAAGTAATTTTGTTTACTCTTGTTTGAAACTTGGTTATCTTAGCATGATTGGCACGACATGCTTGGTCACTCTCTGAGCGAGTCTTAAATGTTTTAAAAACTCTTTGAAAATTTATTCTAAACACAAAATGTTTTTTTTGAAATCATCAAAGGGCTAAGCAAACTAGGAACCTTTTCCTCTAAGTGATCATGCCTCTTACGATTTAGGAGAACTTTGCATTTAGATTTATGGTGTCCTTACATAATTACTAGTCTTGATGGTTATAAATATTTTTGACTATTGCGAGATGATTACACAAGAGCTATTTGAGTTCATCTTATAAAACTAATAATGAAGTACCTTACTATATTATTGTTTTCTACAACTTAATTGAAAATCAGTTTGAAAAAAGGTTAAAAATTTGAAGTGATAACGGTGCAATTTGTGAATCAAAGCGTGAATAAGTTGTGTCTTGATAAAGGCATAACCCATCGACCTTTTGACTCCAAAACAAAATGGTATAGTGAGGAGGAAACATAGGCATCTTTTAAATGTTGCTAGATCCCTTGGTTTGGAGGAATTCCTTTAAGAATGTGGGTGAATGTATTCTCACCGCTACTTATCTTATTAACAGTTGCATTCTTACGTAGCAATGGGAAATCACCTTATGAGTTGATTTATAATACTAAATGATAAAGATTTAAAGCGTCGTTTTTAGGGGTCATTTAAGCTCTAAACTAATATATTTATGATCAAATATTGCCTAAATTCGTTCTGTTAGTGCAAATATTACGATATTTAATCTATACAGTCTCGTTTGTTTTGTTAATGACAAACATGTAATTTGTAATACATAACGTAAAATGTATAAGCTACTCGTAATATTATTTTGTCTCAACACTTTCAACACCTCTTGACGACTCAAGTCCTTGTATGCTACAACACAGGTTCGTACATGTTTGTTATGTTGCGTTATGATCAAACCCCTAACATACCATTAGACATGTTTAGTTAAATATTTTATATAAAACTAAAACCATTTTTATTAAACACTTAAGTAATCTTGGTTACTTACATTTTATAAAATACATAAACAAAAGTAAATGTGTTGGGTTAATACCATGATCCATAACCCATGCCCATGACCCATGATTCATAACCCATGACCCATTACATGACATCATGTATGAAATCATGTTGGGTAAAACCTATGACCCATGACCCAAAGTCCATGACCCATGACCCAAAGTCCATAACCTATTGTCTAGATACATTGTATCTTGTTGGGTACCCATGACCCAAAGTCCATGACCCATGGTTCATAACCCATAACCCAAGACCAGATTCCATAACCCAAAATCCATGTTTCACCCGGATGGCGGATCCTGCGGATCCCTTGGGTTACAAGGGCGAATCCCTTCGAGAAGGATCCTTGGGCACAAGCATTTTTTCTATAAATAGCCAACCATTCATCTTTGTTTCTTGCACCTTTCACACACTTTCTCTCCACCATTTCTAACATATTTATATCGATTATGAAACATGTAAAACACCCTCACCTCATATGATCATAATGCTTCTAACTTTCATTTTGTTGTAAGCATACTCCCGATGTGATCCTCCAAAGCAAGCCTAGAGATCTTGCATCCTTACCTACTGAAGTGATCATTCATCAAAAGCATACAAGCACATGAAGATCTTCTACAACAAGCTTGGGAAACTTGTCATCTTCATTCATGGAAGACTAAACACATCATGCTTTGTGTTCTTGATGTTCGGTTTAGAATTTCATATCCATTAGACACATTGTCTTGGATCTTGTCTTGTATCATCTTCTTGTATCTCTAACTAGATTATATGGTTTATGTGTTTGTGCCATTAAACACAAGGTTTTTTATGTTGGGCCACAAAACATAACGGGTGTCATAGATGTGTTGTGCAGAATGATGTAGTAGGGAGTTGCTCCCTCATGATGTGTCGTGTCGGTCGGGTAGTGGTTCCTCCTTTGTAATGGAACACAATATCTAGCCTTGTACCGGATAAAGTGTAGGCGATGTAGTGCTAAGGTTTAGTTCCACCTTATGTGAAGGACTCGGTATTTAGCTTTGTACCGGATAAAGTGTAAGCAACGTTGTGTAAGGTCTTCTCCGCCAAGAATGGAGTTTGTTGATCTAGTGAAGTAACTCTCGAGTCGGGTACTCGGGGAGTGGAGTAGGGCGAAGAGGAGCTTCGTGACCAAACCACTATAAATCCTCATGTTGGTTTGTGTATCCTTTTACTTATCGCTTTACTTTTATTCCTGCTTTATATTGTTGATTGTCTATATGGTTGATGTTTATGATTGTGATGTATACTTGGTCTTTCAAGTATTAATATAGTCATAAACTATATTTAACACTTTACATATTATGACATGCTTGATCAAGTAAACAAACCGGACTAATAATGGTGAAACTTGATTTATAATAAACCATTGATCTTGCGTAATCTTATATGATATTAAGGGGTTGGCCTTACATGCCGTAATGCGTTAAATGCATTCTCGCGTCGAGATTAGCAAATGCAAAGATTTATGTTATATTTGATACAAAAGTTTTAAGTTTTGAAATGGAAACGTATTCACCCCCCCCTGCTGTTTCCACAATTGGTATTAGAGCGGGTTGGCTCTAGTTTTTAAAACAAATGGTTTTCAAAACGAGTAAGGTCCGTGTATCAAATTTTTGGTGAAGTCAAGCATAATATGAAAAGTGTTTTAGTGATTTTTTCTTTGAAGTTTTGTGTTCGATATATTGTCATTCAAGCTTGAATAAATATTGGAATGGGTAATATAAGTCCACTAAAAAGTCTACAAAGGTTAAACCTTTTCGTCGGGTCAAAATATGTATTGTTGTAAATCTCTGTCATATCCGCGGATCCCTTTGTTATCAAAGGCCGGATCCCTTTTGGAAGGGATCCGGCGGATCCGTCTGTATAGAGGACAACTTTAGTTAAATTTCAAAAATTCATAACTAATTAACCGTAAGTCCGTAGAAGTCATGCCACCTATTGATTGAAAGGTATTTGAGTCTACTTTCATATAAAAATAATTTGATAAACTAATTTAAAAAAATTTACATAATCTTTGATTAAAGTCATTTTTGGGTCATAACATTTGCACAAAACTTTTGGTCTAATTAGAGACGGATGTTGTCGTCTTTGAATAAATGTGTGTCTTCATTGAAACTAAGGTTTTGGTCATATTCATAAGTATAAAGGAAACTAATTAAGCTTGGTATACATATTTATATTTAACACAAAGCGATGAAAAGAACTTTCGTTATGCTAAATGATTAATAGTTTTACCTTGTATTACTTGATTATTTGCTTATCTCAAATAGTTTTTGTGCTTGTTTGTTTGAATAACATATGTGGTTTCCTCACCTTGTTATTCATTCTCTTGTTTGTCGGTTTAACAATATTTTACTAATCAATGTGTTATTTGAAGGAGTATTTGGGATAACATCTAGTTGTGTCAAAAATGTTATTTTAAATACTTAGATAAGTCATATAAGTTGAATAATGTTTAAAAAATGTAATATACTAAATGACTTCTTGTTGCGTTTGTCATATGTGCAACATAAGTGTATTATGTGCTTATATGATTTATTGATTTCATCTTTTCTTGTGTCATTTTACGAAACAACAAGAATGTACATCGGATCATAACCTACACTTGTGTTGATGATGTACTTTCCTTTTTTCCATGATTGCTTTCCAAGCTTCATAGTAGGATTGACAACTTGATTATTTCATCCTAGATACTCAAGTAAATTATTTTATAGCGTAAATATAATTGGTCATATCCGAAAATCCAAACTCGAGCTTTCAACAACATATGTTGAACTCACTCATCCAACCATTTTTTCTTTTCTCAATATGGACCTCTTTAAATTTTAAACATGACACCTTCGTCACCTTAGTTGTTATGTATTTGCATCAGGCTTAATATTAATAAAACGAAGCAAAGTATCATCATTATTACTCTTCGATAGGCCATTGTAGGGTATAAATTTTCCTAACTTGAGAATGAATACTGGAGAACTTATTACATTAGAAACTCAATTTGACCTAACGGTTGAATTGCTTCCTTGAGAGAAGTTTAGTATGTGGAATCACCCGTAAAAATGATCGTGTTTAGCCGTAACTCAACACCGCTAGTAATAGTCTCATATTCATTCTCTCACTTGAGAAATCTCTACTCCTATGTTTTCCTAAAGTAAGTTTACAATGGAAATACTTTGCGTTGTCTTATGATTACTAATTAAACAAGTTGTAAAATTGATTTTTCTTTTGTTAGTCAATCACAACCACTTGCCTCATCAAGCGATTATCTTGCTTTGATCGAGAAGAGCCACATGACTTCAAGGATGAAGTTCATTATATGCTAATCACCATCCTTAATGACTATACTTAGTTCATTACCATCACTAAACCAAAGCAACCTTCTAAAAAGTTCACTTTCTTAAGGACACATATACATGTGTTTCTTACTCTTCAAATACCAAAACATAGGTAAACATCTCTTAGCTAAAACCAACTCACAAAACTGTACTTGCTTCAAGCCTTTCTATATCCAACACTTACTCTTCTAAACAAAAATCCTTCATCTCCACAAATAACAACTCCACCTTCTGGATCTAAATGAAGTCTAGGATTGTTCTGAACTAGCACATCACAACTCTATTGTCTTGAACGCCATCATGTACTCTTTTCTTTATTAACACATACCTTGCACGCCATTTTTAGTGCAAAAAATTTACTAATCTAAATCGTAAATCTGTTTCGAGTTTCTTGAATAACGCTTGTTAAGTTTGATAAACCTCTTTGTTATTTGTGAGCTCGATCTCATTTGATTGTTTATGTGCTATTCTTATATGCTCTCATTGCTATGCTAGACTTGTATACATGTATGCTTGTTGTAGATAACATAAGTTTTAAAAATTTGGCAAGTGAGTAAAACTTTGCGAGCTTACTGTGATGTTATTCTGTCTCAAAAGCCGGATCCCTCAGTTATAACTAGCCGAATCCCTCTGGGGAAAGATCCGATGGATCCGGGTGGACATAATTGTGTTTATTGCCTTTAAGCATCTCTCTCACCTTCCAGACCTTATTGAATTAGTTGGTCATGCTTTATTAGGATCACTTAAGTTGTCCATAGGCTCAGTAGATCCCACATTCATTCATGGATGACTTAGGATCACGTTTAAGGTGTTTTTGATTTTGTATTATTTCAAAACTCACCATCTTTCTGCTATAATATTTACACATTGATTCTCTCATCTTTATCTGCCTATTCTTATATTTCTCTAATTTTTAATAAATTGATTTTACTCATTTTGACCTTAAAATGCTCTAAATTCTTGTTTTCATTTCTTATAATTTTTAGGAAATTTTCTAAATTTTCTTTGACCACTCTCGGTTTCTATCTGTAATCACTTTCATTCAAACCACTTAGTGTCATCCATGATCACTCATTGGGCTTTTTAAACTTCATTTTCCCCATAAAAGTCATCATTGACAAACCTTTCTCACTAGTCTTGACCACTTAGGTCTTATGCCATTTAAAACACCTTAATGGACTGCCTAACTTAGGAAATGTAGGTACTAGACCTTGCTAGAAGCCAATCACTTCCTTTTCACCTCATCTGTTATCCAGATCCCTAGCCTAAAGCTACCTATTAAATATAAGTCTAGTGGTTAAATTGATAGATATAAGGCTAGACTTGTTGCTAAAGGTTATAACTAAAAAAGAAAGGGTTGATTATGCTAAAACTTTTTCACCTGTTGGTAAAATGGTCACTATCAGATTTTTGTTAAGTCTTGCTGTGCAAAGTAACTAGTCTATTTTTTAGTTAGACATTAATAAAGCCTTCTTATATGGTGATTTAGAGGAAATTGTTTACATGAAATTACCTGAGGGTTAATATCCTGCTAATGATAAAAGAGTTTGTAGACTTAAGAAATATTTATATGGTTTAAAACAAGCACCTAGACAATGAAATGCTTAACTCACAGATGCTCTTATTGAAAATGATTTTAGCAAAGTAAATCTGATTATTCTCTTTACACTAAGTCTGATAAGAATGTTTTTCTTGCTTTGGTTGTTTATGTTGATGATATTATCATTCTTGGTAATAGTATTCTTGAAATTGAAAATTTAAGGTTTTTCGAAAACAAATTTTGATAAAAGACTTAGGTAAAGTAAACTATTTACTTGGTATTGAAGTTATTGATACCAAGGATGGAATTTGTTTAAACCAAAGAGTATTGTCTTGATTTACTTTCTTAGTATGGTATGCTTGCTTGCAAACTGCTAATACTCATTTACAATCCAAAGTTGTTATTACCAATGAGCCTCTGAGTATGATCTTATTCTTGATAACATTACTGATTATCAAAAGCTCATGAACTTGATTTATTTGACTAACACTAGACCTGATATATCTTATTTTGTTCATTGTTTGAGTCAGTTTATGTATACATCTCTTAAGTCTCATCTCAAAATTGCTTTCAAGATATTAAGATATCTTAAAGGTTCTCCAGGTATGGGCATTCATATTGTTAACAGCCCAAGTATGTCTTTATCTGCTTATTCTAATTCAGACTTGGCTAAATGTGTTATTACCAAGAGGTCTGTTATTGGTTTTTGCATTTCTCGAATAAATCTCTTGTATCATGGATAAGTAAAAAACAATCTACTCGATCTCTCAAAATGTTCTACTGAAGCAGAGTATAGGGCTCTTGCTTCAATAACGATAGTGACATGGATTTTAAAAATCTTAAAGGATTTAAAATGGGAACATTTTCTTCATGTTTCACTTCATTATATGATGAATTCGCAATTAAGATTGCAACCAACCATGTTTTTCATGAAAGAACTAAACACCTTGAAATAGACTTGCATTTTGTAAGAGAATTTTTTTAAATGGTGTTGTTAAAACTGTTAAGGTGGATTGTGCAAATCAAATTGCAGACATCCTCACCAAAGGGTTGGATACATTATAACATAAAAATCTGGTTGAAAAATTATGTTTAATAGATATGTACCAGAAATCAGATGAATGTGGATGTTGAAAAATAAGGATGTCATCTGATGTCTGGTACTAACCTCAGGGACTAATTGTGTTTATTATTGTTTACTTTTGTAGTCTAAGGACTTCACTTGTTATTAGTTTGTTGATTGTGTATAAAAGTAGAAAGACATGAGGTCAAGATTATATCTAAGAAACACGGAAGGACTTGTTTGCAAAGATCTAAGGACTTGATGTTGCAATATGCTTAAATATTGGATCAAGAGTATCTAAGCTAGATTTTCTAGATTTCTTCTCACTTTCATATCTCTGCTTTCTCTCTCTGCGTTTGATACCCAATCTCACTTTTAAAGTTGTAACCCTAATTGATCATCTTGATCATCTTTCATTCAGTTTACTTTTGTTTTTTAGTACAACTAATATCACATAAATATTAGATCCACAACAGAGTAGCTGGGGTGGATTTGTGATTGTGTTGATTTGCTGTTTGAGAACAATTGGTTGTTATTGTTGATTAAGATCAATAGAAGTGTTTAGATTATGTTTTTCTACAATTATAGTTTCCGCTTCAAGTTACGCTCTGAAAACTCCATTCAGAACCATTTCTAACAAGGTTTTACCACATATCCACCTAGGCATTTTCAACTCCGCCACCTCCACACTATTATATATTAGAAATCTTTTCTTGTAAGACTTTCTTAATTACCTTAAAAAATTGATAACTTGACAAGAATAGACTATTTATCCGTATACATTTTGCATAAGTTTTTGCTTAAGCTTGAATATTGTATGTAGGATTGATTAGTATGAGTTTTAAATGTTAATAATTTAGAATTGAGGTCTTATTATTCCCTTTCGTTTTGGGTTATATTCTAGTATTTAATTCGTGAGTTTATCAAATACATCATTTTTGTGATTAGCACAACATCAAAATATTTGTTTCGACTATACTTTGACCTTACACCAGAAAATATAGAGTTGAATTAAGTCAAAAACAAAATTTTAGTAGCGTAATATAATTGTCAAAATAAAAAAGGTGATCCAAATAAACTCTTTTTATGCAAAATACACCGTGTGAAAAAAAACAACAACGTAATTTTAGAAAATACATCTTCATTGACATTTTGAGATTTTTTAAGTGTGCAGATTCTTTTAAAAAAATTCATTAAATGGCATGCGTCATAAGTGTATATAAAATTACAGATTAAAGCTTGAATAAACACTTTCTTTTTCTTTTAGAACTGGAGATCAAGCCTATATTTAGCAATGGGTTTCTATTATTTTCTTTGGTGCTGGTGCAAAATAAAGTAGGAGAAGATCACGATGATATATTTATGCGGTGAAGATGATATCCTTAAATATATTAATAAATTAAATAATGGTATTTTTTTTATAGAATAAATAATGGTATTTTTAAGATAATAGATAATGGATAACCATATTTGATATTTGCCTATTTGGGGTAGATGATTTTCGTTGTTGACTTACTAGCATTTCAATCATCTATCTTATGATGGAAGAGATTTCAAGGTCTATACTAGTAGCATAAATAAGTCGAGTTTTTGTCAAGCAACCCGAGCTTGTTCGAATTGAGCTTTATCAAGTATCGAACTCGAACTCGAGCTCTAGCCCCGAAAATGAGTTCGGAAAATTTAATGAGTCAAGCTCGAACTTATATAAGCTCGATTCAAGTTATTTTCGAGCTTTGAGTAATATATAAGTTTTAATATAATATGAATGTTTTAAAGAGCTTATATGTAAGTACTTATTGTCGAGAAATCGTGCTTTTTGAGCCGAGTTCGAGCCCTATTCAAACTTTCTCGAGTCAAGCTCGAGCTTTTCATGAAGGCTCGTTATCGAGCTGAAATCGAGCCGAATAAAATATTGTCGAGTCAAGCCTTTCCAAAATTTGACTCGATTCTTGCATAAACTAACAACAACTGCAATGCAAGATTTACAAAAAACTTTTCACTATTTAGACAAGTCATTTTTTTATGAAAAGGTGAACAAATATATTAACTTCAAACAATTTACATCAAATAAGAATCATGGCAATGGACATCTCCATGCCACTTTCATACAACTATTATTCATGTATAAGAACATACAAAATAGTACCATCCGATATTTGATACAAGAGCCATTCCCATGATGACAAAACAAAAATAGATCTCTGATGAATATATCTATCACCAAATCACAGCATGCCATTCCAATATGCACCTATATTCACACACCATAAACCCATGACTACATTTCGATACTAATGGATCAGCTTAAAACATTCCACCATCATCCACAATGTTCTAAGAGATCATATTCATATAAGTAGGCATCATCATGTGAGTTATAGCACCCTATCTCATCAAAGAGGGGCTATACCTATTCTGACTACATTTCCTGAATCAATTCAGAAGTCAAGTCACACTAGTAGCTACCCCTCACTAGCATGACCAGAGCTAAGAACATGATTAGGCTTCATCAGACGAGGAGCACACACCCTATAGGGAATCCATCCTAACCTCTTGTGGTAGTATAATGTAAGGACCAAGTAGGTTCATCTTTCACTCCTCACTATTCCTTACAACTTATACTACCCTTCATGTTCATTCTACCCTCTACACACAAGATAACTACATTATGAACACTTATCTACTTTTGTCCAATCACAGCCCGTGGACATTTATAATTACCTAACAAAGGCCTATTTGATAAATGCCAAAATTTTAGAACTAAACTAAAGTAAATAGGCTTCAAAGTACAAGGCCATCTGTTGTGAATGAACTCAATTTTCCAATGCTTCAATTGATTAAACATGGAAACCAGGATAAAACCTTTAATTTTGCAGAATTATCTTGAACCTCAACTTCTACATATCAAGCTACTCTCAAGTTTTAAGACTGATAATCAACCAACATTGTATTTTGAGTCACAATTCCATGCAGGAAACTACTTATGGTAACAAATCAACTAGTTTTCTTAAAAAGAACTGAAATACAACACCGTTACATCCAATTTCACAGCCTAACATTAAGAACTTCCACAGGTCACTACTTTAGACAAGTCACTTGTTACTTCATTTATTGTGACAAAAGCTGTGCTAATGACTTTTAGGAATACAACTTGGTAAAGACCAAATTTTTTATAACAAATGACACAATTCATTCTCAATAATTGAAAACTTGCTGAGAAGGTTTATATGTGCATTAGAGAAAGTTTGCGAAGATGGCTTTTTAAATGACAAATGTTATTGAAAAATGATTGTGTTAGATATATCAAGTTTTTAGAAACTTGATGTATTGTTGGTGCTCTAATAAATTTGTAAAGATTGAGATTATAATTTCTAAGAGTTGTATTCGTGTTAACTAATAGTTAGCCGCTTACTCGCTCCATCTCATATTTATCGTTGATTATGCTAGTTTTGAATGTTTCGAAACTATTATTCACTTTGCATTTCAAAGAGAGAAAATGATCAAAAAGCTGTAATTTTTTTGCATCTAAAAGCTAAATGATTACATTCGCCTTAAATTTTATGATTTTATTACGTAGAAAACAATTTTGTAACGGAAGAAGTAAATATCAATCAAACACATATTTATTTTAAAGACTAAAATACACCGTTCATCCCTAAACTTGTACATGCGCATCATGTTAAACAAAACTTGGGTGTTTTCATTGCTAGAGGTCCAAAACATGGGTTTTATACTCTAGACAAGTCCCTTGACCAGGATTGCCATAGTCAACATGAATTTTCTGGCTTTACATCGAGGGAATAATAGACCATTCACAATTTTAACATGCCATAGTTAAAATCTAACCCAACCTTCAACCATATTAGTACCGGCAACACACAACATTGAACCCTAAAATACAAGCAACACACATTCTACCCAAAGCAAAAAAAAACAATAATGGCATAAAACGATAAAGGGGAGGCTTTGTTGACTTCATTGAGGAAAGAAGACGCCAAAATGAAAAGGGTTTGGGTGTTAAGAAGGAGAAGGAAGAGGCTGACATCGTGTTATCAAAGGTTAACGATTTGAGAATAAGGATTACAAATCTGGAAATTTTGTTTAAATATCTTAAGGAAAGGAAGGAAATGAAGGAAAAGGATGATAGGAAGAGTTGTGGGTCTAGCTAAGTGTATGTTTAGATGATAGGAAACTTAGTAGTTGTTGTGAACATGAAATCGATCAATAAAAAATTGGGTTCTTATGTAAGTAATAGTGTTTGGTTGTGCATTGTAACTGCTTGAAATCGTTGTGCATTTCTTAATAGGTTTGACTTACCCAAGTCATACCACAATAGTAAGTTACAATTTGTGGCATTTCATAAATTTGTTTGACTTGGGTAAGTCAAAATTCAAGATCTTACAATTTGAGGCATTGGGCGTGTTCAGTCCCACTGTCAACACTAACACCATACTAATTTTTTCCTAAACAATACACCATTGTCAATACATTATGATTTAGTCCTAAAGCATTTGCATTTTCAACACATATGTATAAACCATTGCCTTTAGTTTTGCTGATACAAGAGGGTGTTTCGTTCTGCTAATACAACTTTTGCTGATAAAAGGGGATGTTTGGTTTTGCTGATACAAGGGGATGTTTGGTTTTGCTGATAGTAATTAGAAACAATACACCCAATATCACAATACAAGAACATATTAAATACATAAAACTTAGATGATATTTCATCATTAATATAGTCGGTTACAAGATCAGAAACAACTACATCAAACCATGACCAACAACCAAACAAAAGATCCAATTTACATACCCTTTTTACCAACCTATATTTCCAAAACTAGCACCCAAAAGACCGCATTTATCTACCCCCATGAAAAACCCAAAATTCACGCATTATGCTCAGCCATTTTATTAACAAAACCTTCGTTGAAACGAATAGCTTCATCAGTTTGACTAAGAATCTATATGAATTGAACAAGTTGGTGTGTGTACCTCACTTGGATTTTCCTCAGCGCATCCAAACAGTCAAGCGCTATTCCCCGAGGTTCGAGCTTCGTTCTCTTCAATCAGCTCCCTACGCTTCATGATTCCCCTCTTTAGATGATAAATGAAGCTGACGAACTAGCTTTTCAAAAGCCCTTCATGTGCAGCCTCTTCTTCAAACCACCTTTGCCATACGATCATTTAACTTGGATGAACCAAAGAATCTCCATGAGTTCATTCAAAATAGGAAATCTTCCATTGGAAATTGTGTGTGGAAAAAGTGGTGGATGGGTTTATCGGTTCGTATGCACAAGTAAATAGCGTCTCAGGTAAGAGACGGTCAAGGGTCTAATAGTGACTTTTTTTTTTTCACACTCAGTCCCTGAATTTGTCTTGGCTGCCGTTGTCATACTTAATGTTAGGAATTGGAAATTCCATAAGTAAAGTGCCGGTCACCCCAAATATTATCTAGCATAAGTTAGCTAGTATACAAGTCATTTGTTACGTTATTTAGTAGTTAATTAGTTAGTTTGTAGCGTAGTTTAGTTTAGTGTAACACCGTGGAGGAAGGACGGGTCTTTACCCACTATATACGATCCATGAGCCGTCAGAGGTCGTGTAGTCTGTAACTATAAATACCCCTTCCATCCTTGGAAGGGGTGGAGCTTTTCATTTAATCTAACCTTGCATTTTGTGAACCAAGTCTCTAGCAAGAAACTCCCTCTCATCTCTTTCTCTCTAACTATGGCAAACATGTATTTTCATCATCCAAGACCACCCGAATCATCAACACAATAAATATTAAGATCCTACAAATGGTACCAGAGCCAAGGTTGTTGTGTTTTGATGATTTATTGTGGTTTCGATACATGGTGTTATGTTGTTTTTGGTACTTTTTGATGATTTTTGTTCCATGGTTAACTGTTTAAAACATGGTCTCATGTACCACTTATGGTCTAAAATGTCTATTCTGTCTTGGGCTTATTCTTTACAAAATGTCTAAAATGTTTACAAAATATCAAGTATGCTATTTTCTGATATGTAAATGTTTTAAACTTTTGTTACATGTTGTGGGCTTATTCTGTTTTGGGTCAACTGTCCAAACATCTTTGAGTCATTTATGGTCATTTCTGGTTTGTCAAAACGTGGTCAAATGGGTCAATATGAATATTCATAGCAGTTTTTCTGGGTAAGTATGAAGATGGTCGGAAAAGTGGTCGGAAAACTCATCGGAAAAAGGTCTTATTTCTTCTAGCGACTTGTCTAAGTGTCCAGATTCAGTGTACTTTATTTATAGCGACTTGGTGTAGCGATTTGAGTCATAAATCTGCCTAGCGACTTGTCTTTACAAGTCGTAGCGACTTGTCATGACTGCTAGCGACTTGACCTTGCTAGCGACTTGACTCTGCTAGCGACTTGACTCATGACCATTGAGGTAGCGACTTGACTCATGGTAGCGACTTGACTGATTTCTACTAGCGACTTGTCTGATAAGTATAAAATGACAGAAATGAAGAAGAAGAATGACAAAATTGACCACGACTTAGCACAAAAATACCATTAACCAAACAACACTCAACCTCAGGTGTTACATCATCAGTCCAAGGAACAAAGAAAAGCTCAAGAAATCGAGATGCATTAACTTAACAGACCCAAAACAACATAATCAATCTTCATAACTTCACAATCTATATCATTAATCAAGATCTCAGGTGTAATTTTTCGTGTTATCAAAACCTGTCAAAGATTATTCACACGAAAACCTTATCTTCACAGATCTAAGATGCAAGATGGTACAAAATAAATTGATCTCAGTTTTAATTCGTGTGACATACAAGATATATCAAGACTCATAGGTCCATAAACACAAATATTTACCATCATTGATCATATTGAAGCCATGCTCTTTTTTATATATCATATTGAAGCCATGCTCTTTTTTTGTAGGAGGCGGATTGAGTAATGCTGTGAGAAAAATTAAGGTTGAAAGGGTGATTATGTGGTGTTATATATGTCCCAACATTTAGGGTTAAAAGTTTTGCAACTTGGGCCATTGACCCGTTTTGATACTTATTGGACGTTCAAGCATGAGAAGTGGTTCATACTTATGCTTATCCACCTAATTCAAAACTTATTGAACTAAGTAAAACTTCTTAAAGCATGAGAATAATTATCAAAACGGATAATGAGAAGTTTTAATTAACGGATAATGAGAAGTTTTGATAATAAGCATGAGAAGTGGTTTATTGAACCAAATTCGTTTTGATACTTTTGGATTTGGTCTCATGGTGTTATTCTAAGTAAAGTTATTTGATGAGAAGTGGTTTTAATCGGACTTGGTTAGTGGATAATGAGCTTTCTCATTCCTGGACTGGATTTCATGTCGTGGGCTGTTTTTGGAATGGATCTTGATATGTGCTTAAGACTGAATCCGGTATACGTTTTGTATGTCGATGAGATTGGTGTGCCATGTGATTTGATAATGAGAGGATAATGAGATTTGGATGTTATGAGTTTTGATGACGAGATCCGATGATGAGATTTGGTATGATGATGATTGATGTTGTGGTATGAGGGTTGATACTTTGGTCTATGCATTTTCACAAAGAATATTTTGTCTCGGCTTGAATTTCTATTAGAACTAGGGTGACTACGGAGTTGTTTGGACGATATTTCTTATTTGGGTTTGAAGTAAAGATTTCCAGGCGAGTCTGCTTATTACGTCTTCTTTCTTTCTACCCTTCCGCGAAGATGACTTGTTTAGGCGTTTATAGAGGTGATAAAGACTTGGCTATTTAGTTGCGTTTGTGATTCTTTCTCACGTAACCCACAACGTAGCTATCACTTGGTGTCTCACCCGATTGAGAATGTCAAGAGGTTACGTACATTGGGTACACGTTTCTTGTTCACGAGGATTAGTACATGTTTAAGTAACAAATCAGAATTTTACGTCATGTTCGAGTTTGATATATCGGGTTTACTTCTCCATGTGGTCACTGTAATAGCCGATAGATTGCATGAATGATATGTTTACCAATGTGTTTACTGGATGGTTGATGATACTGTTGATGTTGGTTACTGAACCGTTGATGAACCACTACATGTTCCCCTAAAACAGATATTCACAGAAACCAAAGTTGTCATTACACATTCAAGCTAACATTGTTTACGGTTTTGTCTTGATTTTGTAAAATGCCGCGAAAGAATCTATTTCTCGGTTTAAATCATAGACTTGTAAAATCCGTGATGATGGAAACATCACGGTAATTGTAAAGTGCATTTCGGATCTATCTTATGGTTTATTCTTGGTTTTGTAAAATCCCTGAAAGAAACTTTTTCTCGGTTTAAACTATAGAATTGTAAAATCCCGTATTGATGGATTCATCCTGGAGAAAGGAAAGTGTATTTCGGGATCTTATCTGATGCTGCTGCTGCGGTTTCTTCTTCAAAGAAAGGATAAAGGGTGTACTCCATTAGATGTGTGTTTGGATATTCGTCATGGTTGTTTGGTTATTACAAGGTTTTACGGGGTTATGTGCTTTTAACCATGGTCGGGATGAAAACCATTATCATAGTTCACTTAAAACGTTAAAGGAGGCTAGATGTGAGATTTTAACCAGAAGATGTGACAGCGGGGTTAATTCACTATTATTTATTTGAGGTTGAAGTGAAATATCACGGGCGAGTGTACTTAGTATCTGAAGGTATAGGGGATGGTTGGATGAAGATTCTTCAAAGATCCTTGTTCGAGCTTATTATCAAAAATGAAGACTTGGAAATCTAGTTATTGTTGGGTGTCTTTTACTTTTCTTTTACCACTTGGGGAATTGGGCTTTACCACCACAAAATAACTATCACTTTAAGGAGTTACGTTGTAGTGCTCGATGTCACATTCAATTGTGGATTTTCAAGAGGTGATGTCGTCTTATACTTGATGGTTGGTTGGATGAAGAGTATAGAGTACTTAGAGATTCAATGGAGGATGAAGTCTTGGCACCGCTCTTTGTTACATATGTGCAAGTTTAAGTCACGAGTTCGGGTTAGTTTACTTCAGGCTCAAATTCATCATATTGGGTTTTTCTCCACCAGCTGTCACTACAAAGAGCCTACTGAATGTTAATGGGGTTGATTACATGTTTGCCAAGAGAGCTGAAAAGAGAGAGATTATGACGTATGAACATATCAGTTCATGCCTCGTTCTCAAAAAGAAAAGAAAAGTGTACGTTTCAGTGCGCTTTATCTTCCAAAGAATAGAAATCTTCTTATGACGTTTGAACACAATAGTTCAAACCTCGTTCCTCAAAGAAAAGAAAAGTGTACGTGTCAGTGCGATTTATCTTCTAAATAAGAGAAATCTTCTCTATTATGATCATTCTCATCAACATGCTTCATGCTTTTTCCAAGCGCTTTTAATTATCAAGTGAACCAGGCTACCATTGATTGTTTTCACATTCCACTTGCTCGATTATAATGAAGATGGTGACATCACGTGCTAATTTTGGGGGGGAGAAGTTTGAATAGAATACATTTAGATGATTTCACTTATCTAATCAAGAATGGCATCTCCGTATGCAATTCTTGAGGGGGAGAAGAAGTGTGAAACTACTGCATGTTGTTTGATATTAGAGAATAAATGGTCAAACGGCTCCAAACTCATGTAAGAACCGAGCTTCTTCTTATCGGGTCATCTTCACATGGAGTTTTTCTTCTAAGAGCCGTTGGTTCACATCTTCACACGGGCTGATTTGATTAATGACAAAGTGCTTCGATTATGGGTGATTTCCTTAATGAACATCTTCTGTTCTTGTTTGATTGGGAGGATTTGAGTTAAGGGATTTGCTATTTGTAAGTTAACGGAATGCATTTGGTGAGATGAAGATGTTAACTATCTATTCCCCAATGAACAATCTTGAAGAAGGTCGAGTCTGATCATTCTACATTTTATCTTGCATGTTAGAAGACTAAAGACGAATTGCATTTAACGATCTAAAGACTTCTTCTTATTAGGGCATTCATCATAAAGATTGTTAGTTTAGGGGAGAGCACTAATTGGGGGAGAGTGAAATGCCATATTTAATCCCCAATTAGACTTGCTTACATTATTGACATGTTGATTCTCACAAAGACTTCAAGCGATCTTCTCAATGATTTCAAGTATTGGGCTTAATGTGTTTTTTGATTACGAAGTGTCAAAACCAGCAAGGGGAAGGAGACAAACACCTAAGCGAGTAAACTTGATGAACTTAATACTTCTAAGTAATTGAAGATATCCGGGAAGACAAATGTTATTACAGTAGAAACTCAAGGTTTGACTCATGTCGAGTAAACTTGATGAACTTAATTCTTCTAAGTGATTGAAGATATCCGGGAAGGCGAATGTCATGATCGCGAGAGAAACTCAAGGTTTTACTCATCAAGGCGTTTAGTGTTATTATTCCAACTATGTGGGGAAGTGATGTTAGAAATTTTATGAAGATATAAGAGGTACATAAGTGTGTGATGATCTCGATGTTATCGCAATCATCATGGGAGAGAATTGTGTACATTGGGGCGCTCATTTGTCTCACTTGAGGGCTTAATCGGTGATTCGAGATATAATCACTTATTCCGGAGTTGACATCCGCAGAGATAATCGGTGATTCACTGTTTCTTCAATGTTATCGGTTGTTCTCTCTTTGGGAATATGTGTGCCGGGTCCTTGAGCTTCATACATGATCATTAGGAAGAAAGCCATTGTTTACCACAAACATTGGGGAGGTGTTTTCTCTCCGGGCATGATGTGTATTCGGAGAGTTCTTGGATATTGGTGTACTTGGTTCTTGAGCTTTATACACAATCATCGGGACGAAAGATGTGAACATTGGGAGGTGTTCTTCATTACCCTCATGATGTGTATTCGGAGAGTTCTTGAGCATTATACAAAGACCGACTACATCAATTCAACTACTTGGGGAATTGTTCTCTTGACACCTTTTGGAATGGATCGCTTGACGTCGGTTGAAAAGAAATATGAGAAGATTATTTAAGTGTGGGATGAAACGTTGCTATTCTTCTATTGGATGATATAACCCGAGCGGAGAACCTCGATTATCGTTCTTAAATGGGAGCAATGAGATTTATGATAATGGTGTGCTTCTTCATGCACAGCTAAGGCAAGCTTGAAATAGAGCTTGAATCTGCTCATCTAATGGATTTTCGGTTTGGGGAAGTCGCCAAAGTCTCTTTCTCAAAGGCTCATGTTCTATCTTCTATTTTGGAGCCTCGAAAGCTTTGGTGGTGAATGTTTAATAGATGATGACTTCTATCTTCTACAAGCGGGCTATTCGATATCCTTATCTCGTTACTCGTATCATCATCTTCTTAAACTATATCATCTACTCTATTTGTGTATATATCTATCAAAAAGCAAATTACAAAAATAGAAAACCAACAAAAAGAAAATAGAAAAATATAAAATCATCAAAAACCCATAAAAATCAGAAAATTTAAAAATACCAAAAATATGTTTTCTCAAGACATGTCTTCTGGTATCGATAACATCTACGGTCTTAGAAATGTCATTCAATAATGGCACTGGACTATAGATGAAGTTCGAGCAGGAGGTGTAAATATTCTTTTCCAAAACATGTCACAAATCAAATGGCTTGTAGTTATTTCAGACTGTAGCCCGTACTTAAAACCATGGTTTGCTATTATTTCAGATAGCAACCCGCTCTTCAAGGAAGGAAAGTCTTTGCGCTAAACCAATTTTCTAATATTTAGTGCACTTATCTTAAAACAAAATGAGGAAAGTATGTCGAAGGATCATTGTTCCTACTCAAATATTTTCCTTTAAAATTCTTGAGAAAAATATTTGTTTTAACAAAATGGTGGTAAATGAGTTGCTTTAAAACAATCGATTCGAGTTTTATAAAATTTGCAAACTCAATCAATGACTTCACGCTTTTAAAATTTTCGGAAAATGAGTCATTGATTGAGGGAGAATGTTCTCAAATTTATATCATCTAACGGACTTTCTTAATCATCCCACGTGCTTATCTCGAAAAATATAATTGCCTATGTTGAAGGACTAGGTTTCTAGGATGTGATTGTTAGGATTAGATGGTTATAGATTGATGAACACATTATTCCCATACCTTTATGATCTAATTGATATGTTGAATTGGTATTATTAGTCGATTCTTTGTTTGGGTGATGTCGACCACCATATATGTGTTTGTGTTCACTAACATATGCGGTATATCGGTATATAAGAATGTTCCGATCCGGATCCCACAATTGATGATTGGATGCGAAGGAAAGGGTAACTATATCTTGGGTTGACAAATGAAGAAGCGGAGCTTAATTGAACTTCTATTGAGAGTTGGCATGGAAAATGCAACGTAAGAGGTCTCACCGCATCAGCAGATGGTTTTCTTCATCGACAAATGAAGAAAGCGGAGCTTAAATTGACCTCGGTTGGCATTAAAATGCAACGTAAGAAGTCTCACCGCATCATCGACGGTTTTCTTCCAAGCCCTACAAAGAACAACATAAGCTTCTCAACCACCTAACGTATCTTTGTGCGGGGATAATAGTGATGATACCATTTTTCTAAAACTTTGAAAATATTATTTTGAAAATGGAAAAATATTGTTTTGAAAATAAATCGGATTCAAAGTTTTGAAATCAACCGGACTTTATTTTGTCAAATCTTAAGTGATTTCAAATTAAATATTTTCAAACGATATTTCTTCACAAAAAAGTCCGTTTGTACGTATTAATGTGGTGATCTAAAGATTTAATGTTATG
>CM040243.1:240218877-240244582 GCA_022545495.1 Chrysanthemum lavandulifolium | reverse complement strand
AAATAGTGTGTTAAGTGTAAAGGTTTTCTCCGCCGGTGAAAGGAGCTTGTTGACTAGTGAAGTTAAACTCTCGAGTGCTAGACTCGGGAGTGGAGTAGGGCAAGGAAAAGAGTCCTTGTAGGTCGAACCACTATAAACAACTTGTTGTGGTTTGATCATTTCTTTCCTTATTTACTTATTACATATTGCTTGCATATTTCATTAACATACTTAAGATCAATATCAATTGATCTTTCAATAAGTTTCAAAACAAAGATTTTAATCGGTAAACTATTCAACCCCCCTTCTAGTTTTCTACAGGTAGTTTACATGTAAAGGATGCACAACACACAATCCATGTAGATCGACCTAGACATAAGTAACAAAATTATAGTAACGCTTGGAGGCAATGCTAGCCTACTTATTAGTTTCAAAATATCAAGTGATATAAAGCCTTCCCAGTTGGGTACTTTCATGTTGACTACAAGCACTTATAAGTTTCGTCTAATTATTTCCATGTCTGCTAGCGCGTTTC
Source organism: Chrysanthemum lavandulifolium (assembly GCA_022545495.1). NCBI lineage: Eukaryota > Viridiplantae > Streptophyta > Magnoliopsida > Asterales > Asteraceae > Chrysanthemum > Chrysanthemum lavandulifolium. Next base: position 240,244,068 of record CM040243.1, on the reverse strand, counting down.
AAACATCCGAAAATGACCAAGTGATTGTAGTGAGGTTTAGGCCCTCTAACAGAAGATGAAATGCTGATCTTTCGAAAGAGGTTAGACGACAATAACTTATGGATAAAACTCAAGGGTGATTTCAAGTGGCGCCTAAAAAATGGGATACCTCTGGTTTTTAAACACACAACAAGGCATGCTCGTTTTACATGTGAATTCCCTTACAAAGACTTGATCTATAATACATTTTACTCGAAAGCATGTAATCCGTGAAACTTTAGTCATTTTATCTTACATTATGTTATTACGTAGTATATATAATATTAATTTGGTTACCTGAGTAATAGTTATTCAGATATATAAAACTGTTATCTGAAATTTTAGATACATGAAATTCCTTTATCATTTTATACATATTGTGCTTGTTATGGTGTAAATTTAGTGATTTGCAATATAACTAATTCTTGACTCAAATATAAGTTTTCCAATAATTCACATATTTGGATACAATATTTTCAGATATTCGGATATATAAATTGCTATGTGTGCATATCATATTCATTCTCCATGTGCCAAGTAAATTTCTATGTGTACATGTCACTACCCGAAATATTTAATGCCCCTTATTCTAATTTAGTCAAATGTGTAAGTGTATAAGATAGCCAAATTAGTTTGACTTAGTAAACTACTACACATTATTGACATTTTTTATTTCCTGACCGGTTGACTACTAAATATGGCACAAGCAACTTTTGAAATAAGCGGTGCATCTATTATCCTACAACAGATCGAAATGGATAATGCAATCGTAAGTTACCTTTCTCGCTTTATATGCCAATCTATATAATAATGTATGATATAAAATATATGTATGTTTTATTTTGTTTACCATATAGAGCGAAGAGATGCCTAGAAGGTATAATTGTTTAGGAGGATAATAAACAATGCATGCACAATAACCACTACCCTAGTTGGAATTCCACATTTTTCTTAGAGCATACATTATACTCGTTAATTTTGTCGTGATATGGGTAGTTTACATGTAAAGGATGCACAACACACAACCCATGTAGATCGACCTAGACATAAGTAACAAAATTATAGTAACGCTTGAGGCAACGCTAGCCTACCTATTAGTTTCAAAATATCAAGTGATATAGAGCCTTCCAGTTGGGTACTTTCATGTTGACTACAAGCACTTATAAGTTTCAGATGATTATTTCCCGCTCGCTAGCTGCTTCAAACATCCGAAATGACCAAGTGATTGTAGTGAGGTTTAGGCCCTCAACGAAGATGAAATGCTAATCTTTCGAAAGAGGTTAGATGACAATAACTTATGGATAAAACTCAAGGTGATTTCAAGTGGCGCCTAAAAATGGGATACCTCGGTTTTAAACACACAACAAGGCATGCTCTTTATATGTGAATTCCTTACAAAGACTTGATCTATAATACATTTTACTCGAAAGCATGTAATCCGTGAAACTTTAGTCGCTTTATCTTACATTATGTTATTACGTAGTATATATAATATTAATTTGTTACTTGAGTAATAGTTATTCGGATATATAAAACTGTTATCCCAAATTTGGATACATGAAATTTCTTTATCATTTTATACATATTGTGCTTGTTATGGTGTAAATTTAGTAATTTGCAATATAACTAATTCTTGACTCAAATATAAGTTTTCCAATAATTCACATATTTGGATACAATATTTTCAGATATTCGGATATATAAATTGCTATGTGTTCATATCATATTCATTCTCCGTGTGCCAAGTAAATTTCTATGTGTACATATCACTACCCGAAATATTTAATGCCCCTTATTCTAATTTAGTCAAATGCGTAAGTGTATAAGATAGCCAAATTAGTTTGACTTAGTAAACTACTACACATTATTGACATTTTTTTGTTTCCCTGACCGTTGACTACGAAATATGGCACAAGCAACTTTTGAAATAAGCGGTGCATCTATTATCCTACAACAGGACCAGAAATGGATAATGCAATCGTAAGTTACCTTCTCGGTTTATATGCCAATCTATATAATAATGTATTATATAAAATATATGTATGTTTTATTTTGTTTACCATAGAGAGCGTAAGAGATGCCTAGAAGGTATAATTGTTTAGTGGAGGATAATAAACAATGCATGCACAATAACCACTACCCTAGTTGAATTCTACATTTTTCTTAGAGCATACATTATACTCAATTAATTTTGTCGTGGATATGGGTAATTTACATGTAAAGGATGCACAACACACAATCCATGTAGATCGACCTAGACATAAGTAACAAAATTATAGTAACTCTTGGAGGCAACGCTAGCCTACCTATTAGTTTCAAAATATCAAGTGATATAGAGCCTTCCCGCTTGGTACTTTCATGTTGACTACAAGCACTTATAAGTTTCGATCGATTATTTCCATGTCCGACAGCGTTTCAAACATCCGAAATGACCAAGTGATTGTAGTGAGGTTTAGGCCCTCTAATGTAAGATGAAATGTCGATCTTCAAAGAGGTTAGATGATAATAACTTATGGATAAAACTCAAGGTTGATTTCAAGTGGCGCCTAAAAATGGGATACCTCGGTTTTAAACACACAACAAGGCATGCTCGCTTTACATGTGAATTCCTTACAAAGACTTGATCTATAATACATTTTACTCGAAAGCATGTAATCCGTGAAACTTTAGTCATTTTATCTTACATTATGTTATTACGTAGTATATATAATATTAATTTGGTTACTTGAGTATTAGTTATTCGATATATAAAATCATATCCAAATTTTGGATACATGAAATTCCTTTATCATTTTATACATATTGTGCTTGTTATGGTGTAAATTTAGTGATTTGCAATATAACTAATTTTGACTCAAATATAAGTTTTCCAATAATTCACACATTTGGATTCAATATTTTCAGATATTCGGATATATAAATTGCTATGTGTGCATATCATATTCATTCTCCGTGTGCCAAGTAAATTTCTATGTGTACATATCACTACCCAAAATATTTAATGCCCCTTATTCTAATTTAATCAAATGTGTAAGTGTATAAGATAGCCAAATTAGTTTGACTTAGTAAACTACTACACATTATTGACATTTTTTATTTCCCTGACCGTTGACTATTCTAACACGATATCTAACACACGTTACAAAGTTCCTAATCGTGAATGACCATCACTTCTAATAAAAATAATCAAGGCTAACACCGAAATATTTAATGCCCCTTATTCTAATTTAGTCAAATGCGTAAGTGTATAAGATAGCCAAATTAGTTTGACTTAGTAAACTACTACACATTATTGACATTTTTTATTTCCCTGACCGTTGACTACGAAATATGACACAAGAAACTTTTGAAATAAGCGGTGCATTTATTATCCTACAACAGACCGTAAATGGATAATGCAATCGTAAGTTACCTTTCGCTTTTATATGCCAATCTATATAATAATGTATGATATAAAATATATATATGTTTTATTTTGTTTACCATAGAGAGCGTAAGAGATGCCTAGAAGGTATAATTGTTTAGGAGGATAATAAACAATGCATGCACAATAACCACTACCCTAGTTGGAATTCCCACATTTTTCTTAGAGCATACATTATACTCGTTAATTTTTCGTGGATATGGGTAGTTTACATGTAAAGGATGCACAACACACAATCCATGTAGATCGACCTAGACATAAGTAACAAAATTATAGTAACGCTTGAGGCAACGCTAGCCTACCTATTAGTTTCAAAATATCAAGTGATATAGAGCTTTCCGGTTGGGTACTTTCATGTTGACTACAAGCACTTATAAGTTTCATCTCGATTATTTCCACATTCTGCTAGCTGCTTCAAACATCCGAAATGACCAAGTGATTGTAGTGAGGTTTAGGCCCTCAACGGAAGATGAAATGCTGATCTTCGAAAGAGGTTAGACGACAATAACTTATGGACAAAACTCAAGGGTGATTTCAAGTGGCGCCTAAAAATGGGATACCTACGGTTTTTAAACACACAACAAGGCATGCTGCGTTTATATGTGAATTCCTTACAAAGACTTGATCTATAATACATTTTACTCGAAAGCATGTAATCCATGAAACTTTAGTCGCTTTATCTTACATTATGTTATTACGTAGTATATATAATATTAATTTGGTTACTTGAGTAATAGTTATTCGGATATATAAAATCATATCCAAAATTTGGATACATGAAATTCCTTTATCATTTTATACATATTGTGCTTGTTATGGTGTAAATTTAGTGATTTGCAATATAACTAATTCTTGACTCAAATATAAGTTTTCCAATAATTCACATATTTAGATACAATATTTTCAGATATTCGGATATATAAATTGCTATGTGTGCATATCATATTCATTCTCCGTGTGCCAAGTAAATTTCTATATGTACATATCACTACCCGAATGTAGGACCATACTTTATAACAACCTTACGCTGTAACAACGTTTCATTAACTCAATACGCTACGCAGATAACACGTTAACCACAAACACAAACAAAGCGTAGAAATAAGATGAGAAAGATGGTGACTTGATGTTAAAACCGTGTGTTGTGAGAGAAGATGAAAACAATAAAGTTGTATTACTTGAAAGAAAACACACACACACACACACTCATATACGCCTCAAATGACCATTTGAGGGGTATTTATAGTACAAGTGACTGATGCCCTAAAAGGCTTTCCATGGGCTTTTTTGGGCTTGGACATGGGTTGGATTGGATATAAGGCAAGCTTAACTAAACTAATACCCTTTTAGCTTAGTCCAATCCACGAGCTCGTTGACTATTCTAACACGATATCTAACACACGTTACAAAGTTTCTAATCGTGAATGACCATCACTTCTAATAAAATTAATCAAGGCTAACAATCACCCCCTAAGGGGTGGTCATTCAAATGATGCTCCACTTGATTTGGTCTTTACTTTTCTCGATCTTGAACTTTGTGCGTAGATATAGAATAGTCTTAATTCATTGTTCCTTTATGCTTTGTGATCGGTTAATGTGGTTGTCTGCCGTTGTCAACTTCGTTGGTTAGGTGTCTCCACGCCTTTCTCCACCATGCTCACACTTCTATTTGTCTTTTGGTTACCAATGATGTAGTTCTCGAGTCTTTAAACTTTGTAGATTCTTTGACATTGACGAAGAATCATCTTTGTCTTTGTGTTGCCTTTGATTTTGATGAGAACTATCATGTGTTTTTGGTATGAGCATGTGGAGAAGCTGCACGATCAATCCGCTCCGAAGCTTCCATAAGAAGAAAACATAAAAACAGTTAGTAATAAGCGGATTCCGCACTTACAAGTTTGAATTTCGAGGGTGTTAATGAGATAGTGTGAAAACACGCCTCTAATTCTCACAAAGGCCGCTCTGAACCTGAGTCCCACAAGTAATATAACACGATATACCAAGTACATCTAGCTCGATGAGTCAAGTACAATCAAGCATCACTCCACGATCAGAGACCGCTTGAGACACACTAAGCGTAATCCACGAGGAGTTACCGGGCGACCACCGCTGTGGTGCTTGATGTTGACCTGGCAGGAGTTTCCATTCAATCATTGAAGATCACGGATGTGAAACTTCTCATAAATGTTCGGCAGATTGCTAAGATCCGTGAGGACTCTAGAATATATCACTTGTGTCCTTATTGATGAACATCAAGCGATGTCATGTCAAGTGTTCCTATGAGATCTTTGATGAATCTCGTGGCTCTAGACTCAATAGTGCATTTTGGTTTTCCGAGCGGAGACTAGGAGAGGGTCCTTCTTCAATATCAACAATCTCTAAGAGAAAGTTGATAGATTATGTAGGGTTCCCAGTGAGAATGAAACAAACCTTTGAGAGGAATTGAGTGGCTAGAAGGTTTAGTGCGGGCGTCCATGGGTCCATGACGCCTTTGTCTTCAATACCGGTGTCATCTAGTGACAACCAAGAGCAGATGAATTGAACTCGGTTTACGCTCTAAGGTTGATTATGGAGGGCTATTTCTTTTCACCCTTTCTTTTACTTTTCTTTTAATTCTTCAACCCTTCTTTCTCCTTTTCACATTACTCCTTTTTCAATCATTCCTAAGGACTTCTAATACTAACTATTTGTGATGTCCTTGGGTAGATCCTCCGGCTCTGGCGGATCATAGGACCTAATTTCCTATCCTTATTCACCTTATAACTCCATGACCGTCCTATTATTGCCATAAACCATTTTTCTTAAAAATCTCTCGTGAGTGTTTATGATATAAAACATGTTTGAAACACTCGTGAGTTTTATATTTTCGTAAACACTCCCCTTCACATGTGCTTATAATTTTGATGTAACCGCACATAGAGGGTAGAGTTCGCACTTTTGAATTGATCGACTTTAAATGAACTAGACCGATTCGAGACACGTTTACATCACTAGAGAACTAGCTTGAAATTATTACCCGTCCCGGTCAAGTCCATAGAAAGTTTCTCGAGATGGTACATTATTCCTCGTCAATTCAATGGTTTCAACTGAGTCGAGCTCATTTTGAGATTCAAACAACAAACATTAAACTTTTTGATCACATTTTAATCACGTCTCCTCCCCCTCAAAAATAGCATATTCGTGATATTTTTTATATCAAAGGATTAAACAACATTTTAGAATCTTTTGGGGAGACAAACGGATTTGATTTAAGCATGAATTATTGGAACAATTTTGATTTAATACTCCCCCTTAAAGAAAGCATATTTTTCATACAGAAAATTTAGAATCAATTAAGGGTTTAGAGGGAGTTATCTTGGTACCAAATGTGAGAGATTTTGAAAAATCTTTTTGAAAAATTTCGAATCAATGGTACGCAAGATGTGAAGAAGATTTTGAAAATCTTTTGAAGATATTGGAGAAGAATTATCTTCATTTGTTTTAGGATAAGTGCTCGATATTTTGAAAATCGATTTTATAGAACTTTCCTTTCTTTAAAGATCGGTTGCAAGCGGAAATACTTACAAGCCATTATTTTGAAGTCCGGTTTCGTGATCAAGTATACGAAAGCCATTTTATGAAGAAATTTTGAGAAACGACATGTTTTAGAAAACAATTAAAGAACTCTCGCTCAAGCATCCGTACATACCAGTATCATTGTTGAATGACATTTCTAGAAACGTCATGTAATATCGATTATACGAGAGACATGTCGTGAGAAGAATATTTTTGGATTTTGATTTTATATTGTTTTTGTATTTTTGAAAGTTTTATATTTTTATATTTTGATTTTGTTGGTTTTTCAAATTTTGTATTTTGTTTTCATAAATATTTACAATGAGCGCTTGGAAAATCATTTTCAAGAAGATTCGAGAAGACGTTCTAACTCCTCGTGGGTTAGGTCGATTCAATTAAATCGAACTAAATAGTCAAAAATTTATTTTGGAAGGGCTTTGGTTAATAGATCGACAAGTTGGTAATCGGTCTTCACGAAGAATAATTCAACGATTACCATTTTCGACGTACTCTTTGATGAAGTGATAGCGGACTCGATATGCTTAGTCTTTGAGTGATGAACAGATTCCATGATATGGCTATGGCACTTTTCGAGTCACAATATATAGGTATTTTATCGAAAGTAAAGCCATAATCGTGAGTTGTGTTCTCATCCATAGAACTTGAGCACAACACGTAGATAGAGACACATATCGCCTTGGCGGTTGAAAGTGCAATGCAATCTTGTTTTTTGAAGACCACCGACTAACTTTTCACCCAAAATTGTGCTCCTCCGGATGTACTTTTGTCGTAACTTGATCACTGCGCGGTCCGCATCCGAAAAGGCAATTAGATCAAACCGGATTCCTTCGGATACCAAAGTCCCATGTGAATGGATGTCTTGTGCACCGAAAGATCCGTTTAACGTCTTTGAGGTGCGGTTCGGTGAGGCTTTGCTCAAACCGTGCTAATAAGCAAACAACAAAATGAATATCCGGTCGACTAGCAAAAGATGATACATGAGAGAACCAATCATGCTCGATATTTCTTCTGATCGATAGGTTTCCCAAAAAATCGGCCCAATTTTGGTGAAGTTACCATTGGTGTTCAATCAATCACGGTTATCCATACCATGATTTTCAAAATCTCGGTTGTGTATTTAGCTTGATTTATAAAAATTCCACGAGGATCGATGTATTTGTAAACCAAGAAAGAATTTTAGTTCCCCATCATGGACATTTCAAATTTGCTTTTCATGAGATTTTCAAAGTGTTTTGAAAGATTCGGATTAGTGGACCCAAAGATGATGTCATCCACATAATCGAACAATCAAAATGTCGTTTTGCATTTTTATGTATACAAGGTAGGATCAACTGCTCCTTTGGTGAAATTGTTTTGGATAAGGAAAGAGGATGATTCGTCATACCACGCCTCTGAGCTTGTTTCAAACCATAGATTGCCTTTTTGAGTTTGTAGACGAGTCCGATGTTCCAAGTCGATGAAGCCTTCGGTCGACTCACGCACACTTCTTCTTTCGAGTTCCATTCAAGAACGCGGTCTTAATGTCCATCCGATAAACCGTGATGTTTTGTGAGTGCATAGGCTAAGAAAATCTCGACCGCCTCAAGTCTAGCTACCGCGAATGACTCTTCAAAGTCTATCCTTCCTCTTGTCGTATCCTTTGGCTACAAGACGAGCTTTATTCTAATTACGTCATCTCTTCATCCCTTTGTTCTTCCATAACCATTTGAGATCAATGACGCGAAAGTCAATTGGTCTTGGAACCATTTCCAAGAGTCATGAAGACGGTATTCGAGAAGTTCCTCCCCTGATCGCTTCTATCCATGCGGGTTCCGCCATTGCCTCGCCGAATGTTCTTTGGCTCTATATTGCTAATTGAGCAAAGGTAAATGCACAAGTCGCAATCGGTGGCAAGTTAGCGTCTTGTCCGAATTGGCCTTGAAGGTTCACCAATAACTTGTTCAATTGGGTCTTGTCCACTTCGAGTAGAAGGATACCGTTGGTTAAACGATGCGAGTTAGATGGTTCTCGTAAGCTTGAAGAAGATTCACTTATTCCGTGGCAAACGGGTTTTCAAATAAGTCTTCATCTAACAATGCATCGCTCGGTTTTGGTTTTGCTCATCAACCGCTTGGTAGAACGGGTGCAATAGCTGTAGTAGATGTAGATGATGTAGATGGAGTTGGTGCATTGGTTTCGACCGCTGTAGATGCATCTTCGTTGGTGGTGGAGGATGATTTTGAGCGGGTGCGCATGGAATGATGGTTAGATGCATTTGTCGAAGTTCCACCATAGAATTCATCGAACATTAACTCAAAGAAATTCTCCCATTCTTGTTCTTTAGGATTGTCAAACGAAGTTGATTGAGCTCTTTGAGGTACGAGTCCCGAATCGATGTGTTCGAAGTCTGCGGGTTTAGCGGGTTCTAGAGCGAGTCTCGAAGCCATATGTGAAAGTTCATCAAATTTTACATTCATCGTCTCCATGATCCTCCTAGTTCTTCTATTATACACCCCGAATGCCCTCGAGTTATCCGAATATCCAATGAAGATTCCAATATCACCTTTAGCTTTCAATTTACCTAGATCTTCTTTGTCGCTCGTCGGATAGCACAAAGCGCCAAACACGCGAAAGTAAGAGATATCGTGTTTTCGTTGTTTACTATCTCATATGGGGTTTTATTGAATCTTGGATGGATTAGGGATCGGTTCTGAGTGAAACAATCGGGCAACAAAGATCACCGATAGAAATAACGGTGCACTAGAATAAATTAGCATCATGCGAGCGACTTCCACAAGAGTACGATTTCTTCTTTCAACTAACCCATTCTGCCTGTGGAGTTCTAACAAGCGATGTTTGATGAGTTATTCCAACATCTTCAAAATAAGCTCTTAACCTCGATTAGTGAATTACGTCGTTATACCTGCTCTACAACTCTTCGGAGCTTGAAGAAGTACTTGAATACGCTTTGAAAGGTGATGATTATGCTCGGTGCTTCATCTTTTGATCTCAAAACCTAACCCATGTATATCTCGAATAATCATCGACGATAACAAGAATATACTTTTTCCCATTAATGCTTTCAACTCTCATTGGGCCACATAAGTCCATGTGCAACATATACAACCTTGCTTCCGAACTAGGTACGAGTTTGGGTTTATATGATGCTCTTTTGCTTTTTCCTTGTTCGCATGATGGACATAAGTGATCCTTGGTGTATTTGAACTTTGGAAGTCCGTTGACGATGTTGTCTTTGGCAAGATTGTTGATGGTGTCAAAATTGAGATGGGATAACCGCACGTGTCACAACCGTGACTTTGTTCCGTATGCTCGTGTCATAAGACATATTGGAGATGAAGAGGCCATTTGATTGATGTCGATAGCATACAAGTTTGTATCACGATTCCCGCTAAGAGATCGATTGCCATCCAAGTTTCTAACAAAGCAAACATTTCTCCTAAAAGCAACCTCTAAATCGCATCACGTAACCGCCCGATCGAGAACAAATTGTGTCCCAACCCTTGGACATAGAAAACCCGAGAGATCAAATAATTTCCAAAGGTAGATCTCCATAACCCATGATAGTCGCTACATGATCATTTCAAACGCGACGGTTCCCATGAATTGCCGATTAAATTGATCGCCAGCCTTGATTCCTGGCCATGTGCTTGGAGCAACCCGAGTCGACGATCCAAAGACATATTTCGATAACCCGCCAATTCTGGGTAAGAAGATTTTGGAAACCGCTTTTGATTTTGGTTCCTTTGGGTTAGAGGTAAAATCCTAATCACACTCATAGAAGTCATCTATTGGTAGGACAGTTCATCACTCATTCTACCATTCCGGTGTGAAAGTTCTACCGTGGGTTTCCGGATGTCATCCCTAAAGTAAACATTATGCTTGATCCGCAAGAAAGCGAGCAAGCTAAATTACTCAAGCCCGCCACTTGTGAATGGCGCATCGTAATCGCCTTAAAACCGCTCAAACACGAATGCAATGAAGTCCAGAGAGTATAGTGTTTCCTGTGTCGTTAAGTCCCAACGAATAATGTGCGAGAATAGTCGACGTGATAATGATCGGAGGATTTGAACGGAAAAGGATAAAGATTGATTTATACCTAAAGAGAAAGCCCATAAACTACGTGGGCTTAAATGCAAATTAAAGGAAATTAAAAGATAAAATCTATTAAATAAACGCTATCACTATATTTAAAATGATGTTTTTGTTTTTATGTTTTTATAAACCGAAATTAAAACTACGTAGCGTACAAATGAAACGTGAAACTTACAAAATATAAATCCTAAAAATATGAAAAATACATTTTACAAACCTAATGATATAAGAAAATTATAGAAAAAGAAAATTATTTTTATAACTAATTATCTAATTATTATTAATTAAAAACTATTTTTAACTAATTAATAATTACCTAAAATACAAGAAAATAGGAAATAAAGCTAGAAAAATAAAATTAAGACTTAGAAAAATCTAAAATAACAAACTAGAATTTTCAAAACTATTTTTGTATTTTTCTCATTATTTTTCTATTTTCTATGAATTTTAAACTATTAAAAACTAATTAAAATATTTAAAAATACAAATTTAACTAAGAAAAATATGGAAAAATATGTTTTGGCTTTTATATTTATCTTAACTTAATAAAAATGAAAAATTATTTTTTGATACTTTTCTCAATTTTTGTATTAAATACTATTTAAAAGACTTAAAAACTAATTTAAATTAAGAAAAATAGCAAAACACCTTAGAAAATCTGAAAATTTCAGGAAAAGTCTAAAACATTATTAGGAAGCTAGGAAAATTGGAAAAACAAGTGCTTATATGGAAGATTTTGAAATCGATGAAGGAGTGCTTATTGAAATAAGACATGATTAAGCAAATGGACTCAAAAGCCACCAAACCGATACACAAGCTCTAAACCGCTAATAGAACTAAATGGAACAAGAATCAACTGGCCTAAACCAGCGATAAGCAATTACAACAGATTTGAGTTTATGAGATTTGGCGAAAAAGCGATGACAAGGGTGGCATGTTTGAGCTTATGCATAAGCTAATGAGATAAGTGAAAATGAAAATCAATACATGGGATCTAAACTAGACCTGGGTGGTATCTATAAACTAAAGATGAAGCATAGACAAGCTCTTGAGAGCTCAGCAGTGTGCAAGATCCGCACAAAGCTCGCGAATCAGATCAAGGGCAAAGGACAGGCGTATGAGCTTGTCTTAACAAGCTCATTCGAGGCTTCTAAAAATTGACAAAAATCTGAAAATGCTAATAAGAAACAATACCAGCTGAAGTTAATACTCCACAATTTGATATCATTTGGCCCAAAATTGAGTTCATGAAAATCACCTTAACTTGGCTAAAACGGATATTTCAAGGTTTTTGACTTTTGGCCAATGAAATGTTTGACTTCTATGAGGTTTGATCCAAAATGGTGAATGATAATGATGTTATAAGATAAATTAAGCCTAGGACAAGCTATATCTATGAGATTGGAACACAAAATAAGTTTTCGATATGCAAAAACTTCAACAGATAGCTAAGTAAGACAGATGATTTGATTTTGACTTTACATGTTACAAGTGCAAAAGTAAGACGAGATATGGACTAAGCTATGCTAAACAAGCATGAGACAACAGATTCCAATTAATGAACCACCTCTAATGCAGATTAATCAAATAATCCAAACATCATTGTTATAATCGATATGTAATTTCAATAAGCTAATCGATGAACAGATTTGAGTTAATGATCAATCGATCATAAATCTCCTAAATACAACTAAATAAACATATCTGAACAATTTATAAACACGTATACAAGTGCAAATGAAATGCAATTTGACTAGAAATTGGAAAATGAGAAACTTACTTACAACTATCCAATTGGTGTTGTAAGCTAAACCAAACCCCAAACCCAGATTACCCTAACCTATTTCAACCAATCATCACCATCAGATCCACCTAAGATCACCATTGTCCATTTTAGCTTCCTAGTTGACTTTCATCGACCATGTACCACATTTGCTTAGAAATGAATTGTGAGCTTATCAAAAGCTTTAAATATCTCAAATAAGCTTATTGAAACTTAAGAATAAGTTGTCAAAGGCCCTGAGATGAGATTTTGAAAATGGATTTTGCAACAAGACACTTGAAATTATGAAACTCAAGTGAAACTTTGAATTGATACTCAAAATTGAATTACAATCATTAAGTAGCTAAGGTTTAATACATAAAAGCTTGAAATTACATTTTAAAGACTAATTAGAGCAGTTTAAGGAAAACGACATACATTGAAAATTTTAAAACTAACTACCCCTGCTTTTCTTCTTCTCTTCCTTTTATAGCTTCAAAAGCTTCCACGTGTCCTTCTCGATTCAATCCCACCAATCCTCTCGAGCCAATGGATGAGTTTTGCTCGGCTTGGCTTTTATCCAATTTTAGCGGAAATGTGCAATTTGACTTTTGGCCTTCTCGAGCTAGCAACTGTGGGGGGCGGGTTTGTAGGGGTGATGATGAGAAGCAGAAAGGTGTTGGGATAAGGCAGGTGAAAAAGGTGAGTTGCAGAGGTTTTGCAGTGCAGTGGGAAGGAGAAAACCACAAAGGAGGGAAAGGTTATCTGTTTGACCGTTTGACTGGGAGTCCAAAAACAGAAAAGGGTCACAAGGTTTAAATGGCAGGGGTCAAAAAGGGTTTTGACAAGTCTTGGAAGGTTTTTATTATAGGGACTAAACTTGTAATTCTGCCAAACTAGAAGGACTAGACCTGCTATTTTCCAAAGTTGTCATAAGGACCAAAATTGACAAGTTCCAATAGTACAAGGATTAGTTTCGACAATTTCAAAATTCTGTGGACCAAACTTGTCATTTCATGAAAGTTCAAGGACCTTTTTGTAAATTTGTAATTTTAGGTTTCAAGGACCAATTTTGACAACGAGGAATCCTAGGGACTCAAAAAGATATTTTTCTTTATTTGGATTTACAGTGGACCTGCTTTTGACAACTTTTGAAACTTGGGGACTAAAACCGCCAATTATGCAAATTTTATACGCTTTTCACCGATTTTGATATTTTTGCATTTAAAACACATAAAAAACTTATTTGTGATATTTTTATCATTTTGATGTATTTCGAGTGTTTTAGATGTTTTTGCAGCTTAAATGGTGACAAAATGATGAGTATTTAGACACTCATCAATCCCCACACTAAACTATTGCTAGTCCCTAGCAATGTTTTAAGAAAAATTAATGGATTTCATCTCTTTACCAAAAGCCATTACTTCCGAGTAGCCAAATGTTTCGGCTCAAGTAAGAACCTTGGTACACCGATAACCAAATGATTTTGAGCAAATCATCGACTTTCAACGGATTTGATTTGTCTTTACCAGAGCCGCTTTGCTCGACTAGCCAACTCTTAGATAAATTATCAATATTATCTTTGGTGAGCCGACACCAATTATGGTGTTTCCACCGCCTTTACCACAAGCCATAAACTTCATGCTAGCCAACTCTTCACTTTTAAGGATATGCGAGTCAATACCATACAATTTTGGGCAAATTGCAAGTCAACTGGATTTGAGATATCTTTACCAAGAGCCGTTTGCTCCTCGGATTAGCCAATCCTTATGTGGGTTGACATGGTGGATCTGATTACCATTTGTTGTGTTTAGTACATAGTACTTCCACTAAAATTTTTTTTAAATTTGGCCATTTTGGGGAAAAAGGACTAAAAGGGTACATTTATGATCAAAATTAGCGAATTTCCCCCACACTTAGAAATGAATATTGTCCTCAATATTCAAAGTACCAGTTGTTATGCCGAAACTTAGAACGTAAAAGATAACATTACTAGCTAAGTGTGGAAACACAACAATTATTCTCTTTTTAATATTTACAATTTTCATTCATTTTTAGATCTATATACAACATGGGGCATCTCCCCACACTAGGTGGTACACACGGGTTAAAACCCATGTTTAGCTAATCGCTTTTTGATTACCGAGTCGCTAGCTTGACTCGACCCGAATTAATTTGTTCATGGGGAAGTAAGTGGAAGAAACAATCTCTATCTGACTTTCATTCAAGATGTTTGGATAAACATTGAAGTACGTGAAAGTTCCACACCGATGAGATACGTATTGCACTGGCTGCCACAAATGGTACATGGAAATGCGGGGTTAAAGATAATGTCTTCATTCCGAAGGAGTGAAGAACGTGAGAAGTTACGGATAGTGAAGAAGAGATAGAAAATCATGATAAACATCATGATTAACTCATCTTCATCCATAGGAGGATCCATAATTTCGTGATTATGAATCTCATCATTTAAGCTTAAGTGATCAAGACAAATCTCGGTGT
The DNA here is from genome assembly GCA_022545495.1 of Chrysanthemum lavandulifolium. Lineage (NCBI taxonomy): Eukaryota > Viridiplantae > Streptophyta > Magnoliopsida > Asterales > Asteraceae > Chrysanthemum > Chrysanthemum lavandulifolium. Next base: position 240,228,694 of record CM040243.1, on the reverse strand, counting down.
GTCATGATCAATTGGGAGTTATCATACTCGGCGGAGATATGATATGAGTGAGTTCACCGCCGAACTCCTCGTGAAGAGAATCAATCACAAGATGTAAATCATGGATTCTTGTTCCATCAGAGACTCATCACTATCCTCAACTGAGTATCAAAGAGTGGATTCTCAGAATTAAAGTGAATTGAGCCTAATTCAAATAGAGGATTAGTGAAAGTAGTTTTGAATGTTTCAGAACAAAGTGATTATCATTCTCTATTGGATTTGTTGGGATAAGAAGTGAGTGAACGATCATTATCAAGGAGACTTTCGGTTTCCTAGATTGGCTTCAAATCAAAGAGTGGATTGATGCAGTGAGTTCATTGGTGAACTCCTCAAGATGATGATCAAGATCGATCGTGGAGTGATGCCTCAACATACCGATGTTTCCATGAGAAGTACAATCGTCCGCTAACATCGGAGAAAGTTTCAAAATGATCTTTTGAACACTCAAGAGGGAAATAGAATCACACACATGATCGAAGTTCCTGTGACTCTCTCTCGGATTGGGACAAGGTTCTCAACACTAGACTTTATGAATTCGTCCGATTCCTTTTCAAGAACAATTGTCAAGATGCTCGTCCCCATAGTCGAGAGAGTGAGTGGAGCTTGGTGTGATAGCGATTGTTTGAGATAGAATCTCAAGCTCGCTGGATATCATCCGATGAATTTGATGAATCAAGTGTATCATCATCATCAACGCCATCGTGAATAAAACGAAATTGAGAGCTAGATCCGCCGCTTTTTCTTTTTGCAATTGATTCCCAATGATTTCTCAAAGGCAATTGGGAATTTATTTTAGCACCGATCTTATTTAGCAATTCTTCCATGGATTTCTCATGAATTTTGAATGACGGGACATTGTGGGAGTGGAGATTTGTCAAACCGGAAGGTTGACATTTATAATCATCATGAGGACCCCACAATGTACACAAGAAAAACGGGAATATTATGAAGTACAGCTTTATTGAACTCCTCACCTCTTTTCAAGAACTCTAAGCTCTAGATAAGTGTCTTGTTGGGCTTGTCGAGGAGTTGGAGTCATTTGGCACCGTGGAGGTTGGTCGTGATATGGATAGTCGTAATTGTTACAAGGAAATGGATTCCTGCTTGACAATCGAGTGAAATGGGGACCTCCAGTTCTCACAACAAAATGATTGTTGCGGGTGGTTTGGTGAATCATATGGATATTGGTCATAACTAAAGTTCGAGCATCACCGTAAAACTGCTCATAGACAAACGTGTTTCGGATTGACACTCAAATCCTGGTGAGGACCTCCACAAAATTCACATAGCCGATTATGTTGGTTATATGAAGATGAGTCAGCCGTGGTGGGTAATTGGAAAAGTTAGAGGGTCGTTAAATGAGTTCGATTAGGATCATAATCAAATGAATTCCTCGAACCACAAAACAAACAACTTCCGCTACTGGATATCATTACCACATTGTACACATGTACACCAACGGTGGTGAACCATAAAGAGGCTCACCACAACCGACACAAGGAATAAACGATTCTATTTGAGAATTATGAAGGAATCGATTATTCAAAGAATCAACAAAACCAACATGGTGATCCGAATGACTATCAAGTCTCAAGAACATTTTGAAAAATCCGGAGGTGGGACAAGTGGTGTGCTCGAGAGCTAGCAATTTCCACCACTTCGTTATAGTCTCCGGTTACGGTTCTTGATAAACGTGAAGATTAGGCAAGTCATTCTTGCGAGTCACCGATCCGAATTCCGCATGTTTGCTTTTAACCGTAAACCGTGAAAGTTTAGAATCAATTCTAGACGGCTTAGAGCAATTGAGGATTAGATCTTGGATAACCGTGGGTTGGACGATTAGCACTTCCTTTATTAGAGGAAGTACCGGTCCTTTGTCACCCCGGTTTCTCTTTCTATTTCCTCATTTAATTAATGGATCTTCACGAACAACACGAATTCTTGACATTTGTGATAAAGTCTCAAGCTTTTCAACCGTCCCGACTCGTCAGAGTCAGAGATTCCATGAGAATGGAAGTTTAGAATCAAATGGATAGAGGGTAAAGGGATAAAGAATCAAAGAGGGTAAGAGGGTAAAGATGAATATTTTTGGTATTTTAAAACATTATGCAAAACAAAGAATGAAAATCTTTTGGGTTTTTGATTTTATAAGAAAATATGAATACATACAGATGGTATAGACAAAGAGTGAATATTCAAATTACTAATCAGCTAAACGAAGACTATTAGCATCTGCCCTCAATGCAAGCCAAAATTTGATCCGCAAGAAAAGTCAAGCTAAATTACCAAGCCCGCCACTTGTGAATAGCGTAACCGTAATCACTTAAACCGCCAAACACGAATGCAATGAAGTCCAGGAGAGTATAGTGTTTCCTGTGTCGTTAAGTCCCAACGAGTTGGCGAATAATGTATATATAATGATCGAGAGGATTCGAATCGGAAAAGGATAGTGATTGATTTATACCTAAAGAGAAAGCCCATAAACCACGTGGGCTTAAATGCAAATTAAAGGAAATTAAAAAGATAAAATCTATTAAATAAACGCTATCACTATATTTAAAATGATGTTTTTGTTTTATGATTTTATAAACCGAAATTAAAACTACGTAGCACAAATGAAAACGTGAAACTTACAAAATATAAATCCTAAAATATGAAAATACATTTTACAAACCTAATGATATAAGAAAAATTATAGAAAAAGAAAATTATTTTATAACTAATTATCTAATTATTATTAATTAAAAACTATTTTTAACTAATTAATAATTACCTAAAATACAAGAAAATAGGAAATAAAGCTAGAAAAATAAAATTAAGACTTAGAAAAATCTAAAATAACAAACTAGAATTTTCAAAACTATTTTGTATTTTTCTCGATTATTTTCTATTTTCTATGAATTTTAAACTATTAAAAACTAATTAAAATATTTAAAATACACATTTAACTAAGAAAAATATGGAAAAATATGTTTTTGGCTTTTTATATTTATCTTAACTTAATAAAATGAAAAATTATTTTTTGATACTTTTCTCGAATTTTTGTATTAAATACTATTTAAAAAGACTTAAAACTAATTTAAATTAAGAAAAATAGCAAAACACCTTAGAAAATCTGAAAATTTCAGGAAAAGTCTAAAACATTATTAGAAGCTAGGAAAATTGGAAAACAAGTGCTTATATGGAATATTTTGAACTGATGAAGGAGTGCTTATTGAAATAAGCACACGACAACAAATGGACTCCAAAAGCCACCAAACCGATACACAAGCTCTAAACCGCTAATAGAACTAAATGGAACAAGAATCAACTGGCCTAAACCATCGATAAGCAATTACAACAGATTTGAGTTTATGAGATTTGGCGAGAAAACAAAGGACAAGTATGGCATGTTTGAGCTTACGATAAGCTAACAGATAAGTCGAAAATGAAAATCAATACATGGGATCTAAACTAGACCCAGGTGGGTATCTATAAACTAAAGATGAAGCATAGACAAGCTTTGAGAGCTCTGTGCAAGTGCGCAAGATCAGATAAAGCCCTCAGAAGCAGATCAAGAAGGCAAGACAGGCGATGAGCTTGTCTTAACAAGCTCATTCGAGGCTTCTAAAAATTGACAAAAACTGAAAAATGCTAATAAGAAACAATACCAGCTGAAGTTAATACTCCCACAATTTGATATCATTTGGCCCAAAATTGAGTTCATGAAAAATCACCTTAACTTGGCTAAAACTGGATATTTCAAGGTTTTTGACTTTTTGGCCAATCTGAAATGTTTGACTTCTATGAGGTTTGATCCAAAATGGTGAACAGATAATGATGTTATAAGATAAATTAAGCCTAGGACAAGCTATATCTATGAGATTGGAACACAAAATAAGTTTTGGATATGCAAAAACTTCAACAGATAGCTAAGTAAGACAGATGATTTCTGATTTTGACTTTTACATGTTACAAGTGCAAAAGTAAGATGATATGGACTGTTATGCTAAACAAGCATGAGACAATGATTCCAATTAATGAACCACCTCTAATGCGCATTAATCAACTAATCCAAACATCATTGTTATAACTCGATATGTAATTTCCAATAAGCTAACCGATGAATGATTTGAGTTAATGATCACATCGATCATAAATCTCCTAAATACAACTAAATAAACATATCTCGAACAATTTATAAACACGATACAAGTGCAAACGTAAAATGCAATTTGACTAGAAATTGGAAAATGAGAAACTTACTTACAACTATCCAATTGGTGTTGTAAGCTAAACCAAACCCCAAACTGCATTACCCTAACCTATTTCAACCAATCATCACCATCGCATCCACCTAAGATCACCATTGTCCATTTTAGCTTCCTAGTGACTTTCATCGACCATGTACCACATTTGCTTAGAAATGAATTGTGAGCTTATCAAAAGCTTTAAATATCTCAATAAGCTTATCGAAACTTAAGAATAAGTTGTCAAAGGCTCGGAGATGAGATTTTGAAAATGGATTTTGCAACAAGACACTTGAAATTATGAAACCTGGTTAAACTTTGAATTGATACTCAAAATTGAATTACAATCATTAAGTAGCTAAGGTTTAATACATAAAAGCTTGAAATTACATTTTAAAGACTAATTAGAACAGTTTAAGGAAAAACGACATACATTGAAAATTTTAAAACTAACTACCTGCTTTTTCTTCTTCTCTCTTCCTTTTATAGCTTCAAAAGCTTCCACGTGTCCTTTCGATTGAATCCCACCAATCCTCGAGCTAATGGATGAGTTTTGCTCGCTTGGCTTCTTATCCATTTTGGCGGAAATGTGCAATTGACTTTCGCCTTCTCGAGCTAGCAACTAGGGGGTGGGTTTGTAGGGGTGATGATGGTGGTGAGAAGGTGGGATAAGGTGAGGGAAAAGGTGAGTTGCAGAGGTTTTGCGAGCAAGTGGGGAAGGAGAAACCACAAAGGAGGAAAGGTTATCTGTTTGACCGCTTGACCGGGAGTCCAAAAATAGAAAAGGGTCACAAGGTTTAAATGGCAGGGGTCAAAAAGGGTTTTGACAAGTCTTGGAAGGTTTTTATTATAGGGACTAAACTTGTAATTCTGCCAAACTAGAAGGACTAGACCTGCCATTTTCCAAAGTTGTCATAAGGACCAAAATTGACAAGTTCCAATAGTACAAGGATTAGTTATGACAATTTCAAAATTCCAGGGACCAAACTTGTCATTTCATGAAAGTTCAGGGACCTTTTTTGTAAATTTGTAATTTTAGGTTTCAAGGACCAATTTTGACAACTTAGGAATCCTTAGGGACTCAAAAGATATTTTTCTCTATTTGGATTTACTGTGGGACTGCTTTTTGACAACTTTTGAAACTTGGGGACTAAACCCGCCAATTATGCAAATTTTATACGTTTTTCACCGATTTTGATATTTTTGCATTTAAAACACATAAAACACTTATTTGTGATATTTTTATCATTTTGATGTATTTCTCGAGTGTTTTCAGATGTTTTTAGCTTAAATGGTGACAAAAATGATGAGTATTTAGACACTCATCAATGCTCCCTATCGAAGTGTAAAGCCTAAGTCTCGCGACTAGTCTTCCTATTCGCTTAGCATAAGTTCTTTTGGGAACATTCTTCTTAACATGCTTAACAATCTTATTCTTAGAAACACAATCATCATGAACATTAGTTAAAGATTTCGCAAGTTAAACAAAGAGATTCAACACATTCATTAGACTTAGCAAGTTTCATAGGTTCATTACATTCGATGAAATGTCTTTCTTATTACAAAGCTGTAAATTCCTAGGGTTTTTTCTACTTTCTTCTCTTTATTCAAGCTACTACTCTTAGAGGCAAGCGAGACTCTATTGTTCCTCAGATTGCTCTTAGGTTTTAGTCTCACTACTCCTAGAGGTGCTTTCTAGTCCCGTGAAGGTAAGGCACACTCATTAGATTCACATTTTTATCTAGAGAAGTGGTTTCGCTTTCCTAGTCTCTTTAGAGTGCTTTTCTAAACTTATGTCGCTTTGTTCCATATGCTTTAGATGTGAGGCACGATTAGTGTACTCATCTTAAAAGGCCAGTGCTAAAACTTTTGGTTTCTCGATAACCGCTTTTCCTTTATCAATATTTTATTTAGGTAGCGGTGGAGGATCGGTTTGATGAAACATGTTTCTCATTGACTTTTGGAGGAGGCATAGAAGCAGACATTTTGGTTTGGAAACCGGTTTGGGAACATTTGCTTTCTCCGTAGTCAATGGTTTTGTAAGCTTAGTATCCACCGCCTTTCTTTTTGACATTCCAATGAGCCCTCAAAAGATCATTTTTCGCTTTCATGTCATTGTATGCACGCCATTCGACAATTTGTCATACTTGCATTCCTCGCTTTTTCGATCAAGTTGTTTAAAATATGAGACATTTTCTTTTCAAGTTTCTCGAGTGCTTTTTCATATTTTGAAACAATTTTGGAGGTCTCGACTAGAGTCTTTCATGATCTTCAATGTAATATGTTTGCAAAATGATGGACATAATATCAAGAGTCGAACATCTTCAAGAGAGAGTCATTTAAATTTTCCAAAACTTTGACTTGTTCAACATACCATTAGCTTGCTTTACCGTGGATTTATGGTCCTTGACAAAGTCAACTCGCTTTTCAAAAACGCTTGTTCAAAATGAATTACCCTTGCAACCGATGGCATTCAAATTTAGGGCATTTTGAGTTTCAAAGTACTTTTATTTTCATTATCAAAACTATTAAACCGTATGTTTGTTGTAATATTGGTTTTAGTTTTAAGATCCACAATTCTAGTTTTCACATTTTCTAAAATACTTCTCGCATCACTTGTGTTAAAAGGATTGTTTGAAGACATTTGTTTAATGTTCGAAAGAGAATTTGAGACAACAACAGGTTTTGAAACAGGTGTTGACTCTTTGTTTGAAACACTTGGTGTGATGGAGAACTTTGACTTTTCTTTTTGATTAACAAAAGTAATTTCGTTAATTTTGTTCAATTTGTTATAATCAATTGGTTTGATTTCTAATTGTTTTGTTTCATTTTGATCTACTCTCCTCGATAGTTCTAACGCTTCAAGAGAATCACGAACAATTATGGGTTTATGCAAAACATTTCCATTGTTTAACACATTCTGAGATTTCTGAGCTTTCTTGAGGAACGAAGAAGGGTCGTTACCAAGTGTCATTCTATTAGTAGTATGAAAACGCGGATTTACTTTATTAGAAAGCATCTTGATTGTTTGAGCAGAATGACCCATTTTAAGAAGCAAATTTTCCAAAGTTTGGATTTTCTCATTTTTATCAAGAATTTCATCAAGAAGAGAATCTTCTCGATTTGAAAAATCAAGAATCAATCGCTTCTTCTTTTTCAAGATTAGAAAACGCTTTTTGTTTAGAAAGTTGGTTATTTAAATCGTAAATTTCCTTGTTTAAAGATTTAATTTTAAGTTCAAATTCACATCAAGTGTTATACTTGATTTGCAAAAGTTGTTCTTTAGAAACCAAATTTCGATAACCAATTTCTAATTCGATTCTTTGTTTTTCCGAAATTCAAAGGCTTTTGCGTTCTCCTTGTAACTCCTCAAGCTCACGTCAATTTGGCATTCGCGGCCTTAACTTCGCGATTGACCGCTTTAACTTTTCAATTTCAATGCCACGGTTATTGATTAATGATTCAAAATAAGCACATGTTTCCTCATCGAGTCTCAGATTTTGTGCCACACACCTCCACTAGGATCCGTGACCGAGTCTCGAGTTAGTATTGCTACAACTCCGGATTGTCCGTGTATGTATCATAAGTAGGTACCGATGTCACGCGAAAGATGTTCGCCATGAGTAAACACATCAAATATGACATTGTTATAGCATGGATCAATGATTGGTACCTCGACATTGCGCTGGCGCCATAGACGGAGGCGCACGTAATCGTTGTCGATTTAGTCTCCTCAAGATTTGCCATGAAGATGCAGTTTGCATTGAGTTCCTCGAGGTCTTCCAAATCATCCATAATAGCCATGAAGTCATGTTCCTCAACACTCAATTGAAGTCCAGATTGTTCCTTTTGTACCAACATAATAGCTTTCAAGATACGCAAGATCCTTCTTTTTCGGCTTAGTAGGACAATTCGCGCTCATGTGACCCAATCCTGATGACAGCTTATAACATCGTAACACGATTACCGATTCACATTTCCATAATTCCTAATGACCTGAGTCGCAACATTCCCATTCTCGATACCATCGCTTATTCCCAACATTCGACCCAACCGACACTCGATTCGAACCGCTTGATTACCCATGCGAATCCAAGAGATATCCTCGCCGATTCCCAATAACTCCAACCATTTGTCCTTGATGACCATATTCACACCCGTACGTAAGCACTTTGCATAGCTTGTGTTGATGAAACTTTGGTTTTTGTTAGTGTGGAATAGCGACCTCAATGCTTTACCCAATAAAGAAAATACTGAGACAAAGCTTCTTCCGTTCCATTTCAAGATCGCTGATTCCTTGTTCCCGGTAATGTTGTTGTTCGTGATAGGTTTGTTGTCGAGGATGTATTATCGCAAGTTGTTGTTAGTGGAAGATGATGAAGCTCGTTGTTTTGTATTCACCGAGTTTGAGTCTTTGCAATGAGTGCCAATGGATCATGATTCTTTGCTAATCTTTCTTGTCTCGGCTTCATTCACTTCATTTTGGTTTTGTTTCGTAAAATCGCTTAGTTGATCAAAGTTCACTTGATGTAAGTCTTTGTTTGGTCGACAATAGTGACATATCGTCCCCATTCTTCCGGTAGATTGTTCAAGAACTTGATGTTGCTCAACGATAGTTCTTGTGTCAACTTGTTTCGATCGACTCATTCATTAAAGTGCGTAACCTTCCATAGTAGGATTCAATGGATTCTCTTGGAGTAGATGTAAACTTCTCCCAAGCAGCTAGCAACTTGTTCTCTGTCGTCTTGTTGACCAATTTATATTCCATGACAAAGTCGCTCAACACGCTCCAACATATCGAAGCGGCTTCACAACCGCTCACAAAAAGAAGATGTCTTGGTAAACCCAGTTGGACAATATGAATTGCCATGTCATCTCGCTTCTCGACTTTCTTCTCGATCCTCTTCGTAGTATTACGATTCTTTTGAAGACGAAAAAATGGTGGGACGGGAGGTGTTGCATCAAGATTTTGTGGTCTTGACTTGTCGAGGTATGAAGGGTCCATACTTAATGGATTTGATCATCAATTTTCCATTAGGTTTTGTCTTGATGTAACGAAGCATTTCGACTTCGTCCATTGAAGATAACCACCTTTTTCCAACATAGGAGGACGGCTTTGAGACCCACCGCTTGAATGTCATGTTGAGTTACCATTGATGAAGGTATGATATGATAAAGTTGATGTAGGATCAATTCAACGATAAAGGAGTTGTGTTGTATGAAGATTAAGCTCGGTTGTTGTAGTGAAAATTTGGTCTAAAAACTTAAAACCCTCAATAACTTTTTCTGAGCGCTTTTAGGACTAGAAGGTCGACTAGTTCATTCGGCGGTCATTGTCCTCGCTCACTGGTCGCTTTGATGGGTAGATCGCGAAAACGGAGTTACTGTTCAAAAGTTATAGCTTGAAGTTTTGATCACAATCTTACTCAGAAACCGCCTAAGCGTAGAAAATGCTTATGCGTAGGATTCTTTATGCGTAAACAGTGATTCACGGCGTAAACTTAAAGCTTAGCGTAAACAAAATGCTTAGGCGTAGAAATCTTATGCGT
>CM040243.1:240183076-240218777 GCA_022545495.1 Chrysanthemum lavandulifolium | reverse complement strand
TTGGTTAGGAAAGATATGTGATAAGTAAAAAGTATTTTTACCGTGGTGTAAAATTTGGGAAAAGTACAAAACTACTATTTGGCCAAAACCGCTAAAATTAATTCGCTTAAGTCGCTCGACATTGGGAAGGAGCAAAAGGAATAAAATATTACTTTTAAAGTTTGACTTTTTTCTCGAAAATATCAAAAAAAATCACATGAATCTTAAAAAGTCGCTGGATATTAGTCGACTAAAATTCATAGGTACGAAATGATTGGACTCAAACTGCTGTGACACGTGTCACTATTACATTGGAAGGATAAAGTCGCAAGTCTCAAAGTTTATTTTGAAATACCCAAACTTTTTTCTAAAAGTGATGACACCTTGAGCGAAAAATGCATTCTTAGAATTTTCCCACCAGAATAAGCACCCAAGAACGACAAGATCTTTTTCAAAAGAATACTTTGCCATATACTCTTCTACCTCCTTTACTCTTCGAGCTCGGCTTAATAAGTAAACTATGCAAGCAATTTGCTCAACGTTGGGTGTGATACCGTAAGTTTCTTGCGCAGCGTTAAGGTAAAATTTACCTTCGTTAACTAAACCACCCTAGTGATTTCAAGCGGATAAAGGTGCAATAAATTTGACAAAGATGGGTTTCACAAGCAATTCCTTCATTTGGGTAAACAAGTCATATGGGTAAACATTCAATTGCTTAAAATTTTGAGATTAGATCTCGTTTGTCCTTTTGGCTACTAAAGCAGTTTGACGTAGCGAATAAAAAAAATAGCCATTTTTGTTAGGATTTAGTAAATCTAGGTATTAAAGTGTCGGTCACCTCAAGTATATGTATTCGTTAGAAAGCTCGTAGTCGAGTTATTTAATGTTAAGTAGTATTTAGTTAAGTAACACTGGAGGACGGACGGGTCTTTACCCAATCGTATGCCCGATCCATGCCCGTCGGTGGCGCTTTTATTGTAAGATTATAAATACTCTCTACCTCCCAAGGTAGAGTTGGAGCTCATAATAAGATTTTTCTTTCTCTCACTAAAGTTCTCAAACCTCTAACTTTCTCTAAAACTCATCTTATACGCCTACTTTATTTATGGTTTGATGTGTATGTGAAATCCAATATGTTACAATTGGTATCAAGAGCCATGGTTAGATCATCTCACATATCCTTGGATTTCTAGTGGTTTTTAGATGGTTTTGAGTTTGAAAAAGTTTAGTGGTTTTTGCATCATTTGGTTCATTTCTTGTATTAAAGTTTGAATTTTGGGTGTACTTTTGTGTTTAGAATCATTGTATGTGCTTGGTTTTGATTTGGTAAGCTTGAATCATTGTGGTTAAGCTTGTTTTGGATTGTAAATTGTGTTTTAAAGTTTTCTTATTAGCGACTTGGCTCTCGGAGTGAATTTCGTCCCAGTGACTTGCTTCAAAGAAAAGGTAGCGAGTTGTAGTGAGTTTTGGTAGCGACTTGGTCCTAGCGACTTGTCTTTTGAGACAAGCCGACAAACAGTACACTTAGTGGATTCTCCACTACGGGTAGCGACTTGGTAAGGTAGCAACTTGCTTTCAATTTTGATAGCGACTTGTTCTTAAGTTTCTTAGCGACTTGGTGTTAGCGATTTGGACCTTAGCGAGTTGCTATTTAGCGACTTGACGTCTTAGAGATTTGGTGCATAGCGACTTGCTGTCAAAATTCGTAGCGATTTGGAACTTAGTGACTTGTCTTCTAATTACTTAGCAACTTAGTGCTTAGCGACTTGGTTCAAGGATTCTTAGCGACTTGGTTGACTCTTGTGTGTAATACGGTTTTCTCTTGATTTAGTAAAATCCCGTGAAAGAATCTATTTCCGGTTTAATCATTGAGTTATAAAATCCTGTAATCTTTAAACATGTCTACCAACGCATCTACAATCATCTCCACTGCTTCCGAGGATGTTCAAGCACCGGTTCAGATACTAGCCCACCCATGCTTGATAGAACCGACTACGACTCTTGGGCTCAAAGAATCAGATTGTCTTGTCTTGAAAGGAAAATGGGTCAACATTCTCAAATCGATTGATGAATGACCTTATCGATTGAGACTACAAGAGACTTAATTGATACAAATTGCAGATGGAACAATGATCTATGGAATAGATAGACCAAAGACATATGATGAGCTCAATGATAAGGAGAAAAGAGATTCGATGCTAATATCGTGGCTTCTAACATCATACTTCAAGGTCTTCCAAAGGATATCTACAAGCTTATCAATCACAACACCGAAGCCAAGCCGTGTGGGATAATGTCAAGATGCTTCTCTCGTGTTCCGAATTAACTATGGAAGACAGAATCACAACTCTATGATGAATTTGAGCACTTCAAGATGAAACCTCGATGAGAGTGTCTATGAGTATTACGTGAGATTCCACAAGCTTGTTAATGATATGAGGAATATCAAATGACCATGCCAAACATTCGCTTGAACTCAAAATTTGTGAACAACATGAATCCGAATGGCACAAGTTTGTCACCTCTGTGAAGCTAACCAAAGGTTTGAAGAACACCAACTATGAACAACTATATGCCTTCCTCGCTCGTAATGAGAGACATGCCATGTTTGAAAAAATGATTCTTAATCGTTCAAATCAAAACAGGAGAAACAAGTTCATCAAATGATTCAACTACATTTTACACCAATGTTGGGATTACAACCAAAGCTTCAAAGTCATACCCACTCGTAATGGTAATAACAAGCTCATTCCCGATCCATCATATAAGCCTCCACTCTAACACACTCATGGAAAACTTCATCAACCAACTGCCTCTCATGGTTAGTCAAAACATGAACACTCTCCCACACACCAACAACAACAACCTCGTAGCGAAGATCTAATCTACACAATCAAGCCATTGTCGAGATGGAAGGTTATGGTACAACCAGCTTCAAGAAAGGCGTATGAACAAGGAAGTGGTGGAGTTGGTAAAGGAAATGTAACAAATCGAATAGGGAAGGAATGGAAATCAAGGACAAGCAAAGCCGATCAAGTGTTACAACCGTGGTGGTGAGGACATATTGCAAGGAACCGAACATCGCCAAAACGCCTCGAGAATGCGAGTACTTGTGGATAAGATGTTGCTTGTGCTAGCTCAGATAATGGTGCAGCTTTGGATGAAGAGGAGTTGTTGTTTCTTCGAGAAATGCCAAGACATATGATGCAGATGTGGATGAGCAATAATTCAGAGATAGGCCACAATCATCGAATGCCTTTCAAGTCGCCGATTGTGATGCATACGACTGACGCTGATGATGAACCCACTGCACAAACAATTTTCATGGCTAGCATTTCTCCAATGGTCCTTCTAAAGTCTCTTCATCACCACAAGTCTGGTCCATCCAAAGACAAAATCATTTCGAGGTATTAAAACTATACGATGATGTTGATGTGCAAAAGATGCATGACAAAGTACAATCAATCAAACTATTGAGTCGATATTGAAAATATGGTAATATCAATGTTGTCCCATATGATCAATATGTGAAACAAAGTGAAAGTGAGATTGTACCAAGTGATGCATCTTCGCATCAATGATGACTACGTTGATGAATACACCGCATGTGCCTCGATGATTCTGTTATCTCGAACTTAATGCCTATAAAGAACGAGTTGCCATTTATGAACAACGTGCTAAGTTTGAGTTAACCACCCGTGAGAAGGAAATGGATGATCAAATGCGCATAACTATTAGAAAAGTAAGTTTAGAAGAGGTATTAAAACAAGAGTTAAACTCCTTACAAGAAAAGCTTTCTAAAACTCGCTAAGCAAAACAAGAACTTCAAGAAAATGTTAAATGCTTAAGCAAGAATTCAGATGCTAAGGAATCAAAACTTTGAATGATTTTTCTAATCTAAAAACCTTGAAAACAAGCTCGAAAATAAGTTGTGCGTATAAGGAATACAATTGATCGCCACATGATCACGAAGCATAGAGTTCTCACCGATAAGCATAGTATCCCCATTATAAAGGAATCCAACCCCGAGTATGGTAAGATAGCAAAAGTCTGCTCAAAATGTTATCTATGATGGCAATGAGATTCTTAAACCTAGATGACACCTAGTTGCATTGAGTGCACCGAGGAAGACCGAAAATTAGATGATGCATCAAGGAGAAATGGATAAGAAGCTTAACGATCCCAAGTGCAAAGAGAATAAGATTATTGTCAAACCCCATGATTACAACAAGGAAAATTGATTTCTTAAACAAGTTTAAGCCTCAAACTTTGTTAACACCGAACAAGTGTTCGGAAAAGGACTTAGATAAGTAAAAAGTCGAAAATCTTGTTGAAACAAACCTCCCTTAGGAAAATGCTGCGAGGATCGTGTATCCTCCAAATACACCAATGCATTTAGTTCCTAGAACTATTGCCACTAAGAGCAAGACCTTAATCACCAATATGTTATATTTCAATTATTTGTTGACTTTGAGAAAACTTGTAAGAAAAGGATCACACCCATCGATAATCAAGGGAAAGGGTTTTGAGCAAACAAAAGAATGTTACTTAACCGAGGTCATGCCTTTCTTTAAACAACTAAAAGATCAATTTGAGAGTCTTAAAAGGGATAGATACATATATTAAAGGAATGGAAAAGGAATTTGATGCAATGATAGTTGAGGTTAGTGACTATGAGCGAGCATTAAAATATAATGAGATTGAGAGAAAGAACTTGCATACCTTAAATGAGAATCGATTTACGAATGTATCTCTCAAGATGTGTTCTATATCGCCACTAATTGTTCTATTATCGCTTCAATTTCATGAATTATCTGTTGCTTTGAAAGTCTCCCATGATCGTGTCATTGAGCTTGAAATCAAAAATCTAAACTAAGTGAGAAAATTGAGCGGGATGATCACGATAATTTGGTAAAACATTTTCTAAACTAGAAGTTGAACATTTTGATTTACAACTAAAATATCAACATCTCAAAGAAAATGTTAAAACCTCAAACATCAAGATATCCTCGGATGTTCGAGAGTTTGATGCGCTTTTGAAATAAACAAACGTGATGAATGATTCAAGCTTCATCGTAACATGATCGTAAAGTTGAAAGCCCAAATTTCTCAATTAAAGGTGAAATGAACAATGTGACTGGCTCCCAAATGCCTCCTCCTTTAGATTCTCGAATTCTCAAAATTTTCATCTTCAAAACTTGGTTAATGCTTTACAAAAGGAAAATGAGAATTTTCTAGAAGAAAATGAAAAGGTTAAACGTCATTTCAACGAGTTATTTGAGTCAATAAAAGTCACTCCTAACAAAAATAATGAAAAAATAACTTCGTTGCAAAAGGAAATTGAGAATCTGAAGAGTCAGGTAAAAGGAAAAATCCCAATGACAAATGGGGAGAATGGTGCTTCAAAGGTGCATGTCTGTAATAAATACGCTTTGTCTGTGAAATATGTTCCTCCTCATCTTAGGAATAACAAACTTGCTATTCAAACATATTTCTCATACCTTAAGGATGACCTAGAATGTCTCCGTGAGATTGTAGAGAGGATAAGTTAGAGAAACCACTTGATAATGCAATTGGCCATGCATGCTTATATGCCAAACGATCTCAAGAACTTCTAGAATGCTTAATTACAATATGCCCTAAAACCTTAGGTGAGCAAGTCAATCCCTTGATACCTTGTTCTATGCCTAGTGCCAAGTATACAACTCATTCAATGCCTAGTGTTAAGAAAGTGAACTCTAGTATGCCTTCAAGTAGTTCAGATCCTAGCACCTCTAGTGTTAAGAAAGTGAACTTGATGCGCCTTCAAATTTTTCACATCCCAAAGACATCTAAACAGGAAATGCAAAAGTAGCAAAACCAACTAATGTTCCCATTCCCTACAGGAGTAATCGGTGACATTAAAGCGAAAGGTGTCAAAGTCTCAAGGCAATACAAGGAATGATAGGACCTTGCAAGCTAAGAATGTGCATTGGAAAAGAGTGAAGATCACCCTAGGAACACTATGTTTGAGTTGAATAAAACGAATCGTGTTGATTCTAGTATTAGCTATAAGCGTCTTGTAATTAATTGAATTCGCTACTACTTGCAAAACATGTAATGAATGCTTGATTTCCGTACTAATCATGAATGTGTTGTGAATGGGTTGTCTAATGCTATCAATTGCCCGATTAAAGCTGCGATTCTAAAAATCAAGCTAAGAAGGCTAAAAGGCAAAGGCGAAAGAAAGTTAGAAAACAAAGGAAACCCACAGAAGAAAATTTAGTAATATAGGTTATCAATGGATACCTCCGCCTGTAA
Source organism: Chrysanthemum lavandulifolium (assembly GCA_022545495.1). Classification (NCBI taxonomy): domain Eukaryota; kingdom Viridiplantae; phylum Streptophyta; class Magnoliopsida; order Asterales; family Asteraceae; genus Chrysanthemum; species Chrysanthemum lavandulifolium. The sequence continues at coordinate 240,212,498 of CM040243.1, read as the reverse complement.
GGTTAATGAGTTTTACCTCAATTTACTAAGACAATGCCCACTAGAAAATGGATGCCTCTTGGTAGAACTATTCCTTTAAGAAGTGAACATACTTTGAATAGGTCAAATACGGACACTAGCAATCGCATCTATTCCTAATGATTCCATTGCTTCTATTTCGATATGGGTGTTTCTATTTACGATGTGAGTGTTCCAATCATCTGTTACTAACCAAATGGAACCCATTCTTGCATGGGATCCCAATTATCCGCTTATCCATTCTTGTCTATGTTCAATCGCAGATCGCTCAAATCGCTACGTGGTACCGGACTCAGTCGTTCCAAGCATATGATTGGAGACCGATCGCGCTCATGAACTTCGTGAGTAAATTCATCGAGACGATTAGATTCGGAATGATCATTTTGGTGCAATTATGGGTTATGGAGATTATGTTGTCGGTGATAGTGTTATCTCCGTGGTATACTACGAGAAGGTCTTGGTCATAACTTATTTTCCGTGGTCAATTCGTGATTACGATTTAGAAGTGGCATTCAGAAAACATACTTGTTTCGTTAGAGAACTTGATGGTAAGGAACTTTAAGAGGAACTCATGGTTCAAATCTATACACCATCTCTATCGAAGATATGATGAAGTCTTCTCCAATTTGCTTGTTGTCAAAGGCTTGAAAACAAAGTCATGGTTATGGCATCGCTGCCTCAATCACTTGAACTTGGCACCATCAATGATCTCTCCGAAAGGACTTAGTTGTAGGTCTACCTAGACTAAAGTATGAAAAGGATCATCTTTGTTCACCTTGCCAATTGGGAAAAGCAAGAAATATACCCACAAACCCAAGCCTACAAACTCGCTTATAGAAGTTCTTCATACAATTCACATGGACTTATGGACCCATGAGAGTGTAGAATATCTTTGGGAAGAAATATGTATTAGTTGTGGTTGATGATTACTCTCGTCACACAGGTTAAGTTCTTAAGGACAAAGGATGACACACCGGATATCATCATCAAACTTATCAAACAACATGTGTTCGACTTAACAAAACCGTCGAATAATCCGAATGACAATGAAACCGAATTTGTTAATAAACAACTTAGTGAGTTTTATGAAAGTGTTGGAATCACCATCAAAGAAGTGTTCCACGAACTCCTCAATGTAACGGTGTAGTTGAAAGACGAATCGAACTCTTGTGGAAGCCACAAGAACAATGCCGATTTACTCAAAGGTTCCAATGTTTCTCCGGTCAAGCCATTGCCATCCGCATGCTACACTCAAAATCGATCCCTAATTCACACCGCTCATGGAAAACTCCATATGAACTTGTCCATAATAGAAAACCTAATTTATCATTCCTTCGTGTGTTTGGTGCATTGTGTTATCCAACTAATGAGGTCAAGACTTAGGTAAACTTAAAGCTAAAGCGGACATTGGAGTGTTTGTAGGATATGCACCAAACAAAAGGGATACCGAATCTACAACAAAAGAACCCGAAATATCATGGAAACTATTCACGCACGCTCGATGAGTGACCGGTCCAATGGCTCCGTGACAACCTAGTTCGGACCCGCATCATCATGTAGTCCCATCGGTTCTACTCTTGTTTACGGCCCTCGCCAAAGAACTCCTTCAAAGATGACTTGAAGAAACTATTTGATCCAATGTTTGATGAACACTATAAACCAACGCTAATGATCTCGTTAATCCCATCATCATAGGCTGCTTCTATCCTCGCCAATGAAGTCAATCCTTCCGCTTCTATGTCATTAAGTCGAAGCGCTGCTGGCGATCAATCGATCTCATCAACAAACCTTCAATCACCAAGTGTACATCAAGGAATTGTTTCGATTCACAAGATGAAGTTAATCCCTTTGCTACTCTCAAGATGCTCCATTTGAAAATATATTTGCTCACGATTCATCATCCGAACCATCTTCATCAGAGACATCGACTCGCTACTTGATTCCACAACAACAACCACATGAACACCTTAGAAAATGGACACATGATCACCCATTGGACAACATCATTGGAAACCCTTCTCGTCCTATATCCACTGTAAAAACTTACACGATGCCTTATGGTGCTTCTTCAACTCCGTACTCTCTAAGATCGAACCTAAAGATGTTAAACTGCGATGAATGAAGACAATGGTTCAATGCCATGCAAGAAGAAATTCATGAGTTTGATCGATTAGATGTATGGGAATTAGTACCGCTCGGGATCGTGCTATGATCATTGCTCTAAAGTGGATCTTCAAAGTGAAGCTTGATGAGCATGGTGATGTGTTGAAAAATAAGGCTAGGTTAGTGGCTAAAGGATATCGTCAAGAAGAAGGTATTGACTTTGAGGAATCTTTGCTCCTGTTGCTTGTATCGAAGCTATCGTAATCTTCTTGGCTAATGTGGCTAGTAAGAACATGGTTGTATATCGATGGATGTGAAACCGCCTTTCTTAATGGTGATTTGAAAGAGGTGGTTTACGCCACCACCGTAGGGTTTTGTGAATCCAGAGCATCCTACTCATGTCTATCGCTTGAAAAAGGCCCTTTACGGTTTGAAGCAAGCTCCTAGAGCATGGTATGATACGTCAAAGTTTCTTCTATCTACCGGATTCACAGAGGGAGCAGCTTGATCCGACATTGTTCACCGTAAAGTCGTGCAAACACTTAATTCACGCTCGTATTTATGTTGATGATATTATCTTTGCCTCGACCGACCCAATGAATGCATCGCTTTTCAAAAGAACGGGTTCGATATGTGCTAAAACACATATCATTTCTTTTCTAAAATAAACCCAAAATAACCAAGAAAGAGCCGTTTATTGCTAATATTAGTTGTTTTCTTGAGTTTGTGCTTGTGCAAGTACGGATATGTCAAAACACACAAAAGTTAACCAAATCGGGCGAAAATCCGAGCACGAGATTAAGAGAGTTTAAGTTCGAGCCTAAGGTCGAAATTGTGCATTTGTAAAGATTTTATTCTCGAGGATGATTTTTGGAAGATATGATCATATTTAAAGAATTGTTAGAATCAGCCCCTGAACTTTGAGCTTTTGGCAATAATGACCCTGAAGTTTCAAAAGTTGCAAATTCAGCCCTTAGATTATTTGAGATTGGCAAGAATGAACCTTGGATAACATCTTCAGATTACAGCTTTGGTCCTTGATATTTCAGATTTTACACTTATGGCCCTTATGATTATATCCGGATCACAAAAATAATCCAAACTAACCACACTATTACCCTAGCCCAAAACCAAGTCCAAAGCCCAGCCAAACTAATACCCGGTCCAATACTTAATCCCATGACCCGTTACCATTCACCTTGGACCCTGGTCAACACTTAAAACCCGGTCAACCACAGTTAAAATAAACTAAAAAAAAATACCCCGCGCCAAATTTACCCCCAAATTCCCCAGGCTCAAGAACCCTAATTTACCCTTCCCAACAATTAAGCCAATCCACTTAAATTAAGGTAAATTCAGTGACAATCACGACACATCTAACACACGCCCAAGTCACTATCCGTGTGATAATATTCCAAACCACCGCTCTCTCATTGGTCATTGAGCGTGGCATGTGAAATCCAAAGGTCGAGATCGAATGAGAAATGTGGAGATTGATCCAAGGGTTCTAAATGCACTCAAAGAAGCACACATTTGCAAGTTCTAGATCCTTCCTTGAGGCCAAGCTCGTGTATAAATACCCTTCATTTCTTCACTTGTAATTCATGTAGAATTTAAGTAGTAGTAGCTTATAATCGTTTTAAATTTTTAGTTCATTTCAGTTTTCATTCTCACTTTGTATTCAGTTTCAATTAATAAAAGCTCTTTTAGTCTAAATTCTCATTTAATTTCAAATTATTGTTTAAGTGTTTAGATTAGCTTATTACTGTTTCATTCAATTATTTTAGCTTATATTTTATCAATTCCAGCTTATTCTCTCTATTAAATAAAAATCACAAAAAAATAAGAAAAATATTTCAAAAATAAAAAATTCTTAAATCTGCTCATAAGCTGCAATCAGCTTATGTTTATGTTTCTAAAAGCTCTTTTAAGCTCATTTATAGCTTAATCAGAGCTAGTTTAGTCTACTACTCAGTTCTACAAATAAATTACTCTCAAAATAATCCTGGTCAACAAAAGTCAAACTGCTGCTATTATTGTTTCTGAGTTGCTGAGATGGTGATGGATATGGGTTGATGTTGTTTATTTGGGGTTAATATCGATAAGGAAAGTGGTATTTTGGTTCTCATAAGTTATTGTGGACCAACTGTGAGTACTTATTTGATTTCCATCTCCAATATAGTCTGTTTGATCTATTTGTGCTTGAATATGTGGTATTTGTTAGCTTAGATCATTTTATTTAGTTATTATTAGGATAGTTTTACTTGAGCTTAATTGTTAGTATAGACTAGTTAAGTAGTTAGTTAAGTGACATTGCAAAATTAGTTTAGTAAAATCTTGTTTGGCACAAGTCGTTTAATGAGTTAGAGGAAGGATTAGTGGTTAGTTTTTATTGCATTAGTCTCTCTTAGGTATATTATAGTCACTTAAGTCATTTACTTGCATTCAGAATATATAAAAGTCAAAATCAATTTTAAACTGTCCATCAGTTAGGTTTTAGATAAGCATAAGCTACATTTAGGATTAAACTAGAATAAGTTAGCTTGCATTAGCTTCATTTTATCATAATTCATCAACTTCAGTTCATAAATTGGAATCAAAGTTCAATTTGGTCAAAATATCATTTCTGTCTAAAAAAGTCAAAAAGAGTAAAAGTGGTTTTTCACCAAATTTTATTGAATTTTCACAGATTTAATTTTGATTCAAAATCATTGAAACTCTGGGTTAAACAAGTTTAGTTGGTCCACTTTTGAAATCTGATTTTTTTCAAATTTTTGGAAATCATTTTAAGCAGTTAATAAGCTCTTCAACAGAGCTTATTTGCCCTGTGTCAAGCACTTAGCAAGTCTGAGTGCAAACAGTTGATTTGTAGGCTTTGCACAAGCCTCATTTGAGTTTGATTTTGTCTGAAAATTGGTATAATTGATCCTTGGTTGGTTGTCTTGAGGTCCACATATCTGGTTTTCACACTAGCTTATTGGTTAAGCTTGAACATTAGCTTAAAGTTGGTAGGTTTAGGCTGTTTTGGATTATTAGTGAAATTGAACCAAATCATTGAAGTTTGTTCATTAGAGGTTAAGAGCAGTTGAAATTAGTTGCTTTTAGGAAATTTTAGTATAATCTAGCTTCTGTAATCAATTGGTGCCCTCTAGTGCTTTTTAGCTTATTCTTAAGAGCTTATTTTCAAGCAGTTGCACTACAGCTTCTATTTCTCACACATAAGCATATGGTTTTATATTTTTCATAAAATTAGAATAATATTTTAGACTTTTACTAAATTTTTCATAATTTTTCATCACTGTTTAGTATTTTTCACAATTTAAAACAGTTTTTAGGACTTTTTAAATAGCTTTTATTACAATTAAATCAGAAAATCTTCAAAAAAAAAAATAATTTTCCAATTTTCATAGATTACGATAAATATAAAAAGCAAAAAAATAATTTTTCTAGATTTTTCCTAGCTTATTTTGTAATTTTTAACCACTTATTAGTTTTAAATAGATTCTAAATTTGTAGAAAATAGAAAAATAATCGGAAAAATATAAAATTAGTTTTGAAAATTCTTTTAGTTATTTTAGATTTTTGAAAAATATTTTCATATTTTTCCCTTTAATTTTCATAATTTTTAGTATTTTAAATTAGTATTAAAAGTTAAAATTTAGTTTTTAATCCATATAAAATCCAGAAAAATCCTAAAAATTAGTTTTAATTCATAAATAGTTTTCAAATTGCATTTTTAGAGTAAAAATAATTTTATGACATTTTTAGGATATAGATTAGACGTAGTTGCATTTTATTTGCGTTTTGTTAAATACGTTTTAGTTAATTCGCAATTAGGATTTCCTTAGATTAGATTCCTTTAATTACTTTCCCAATTCCGTAGTTTAAACAAAATCAAAATCCAAAATATCGAGCATTAAAATTCCAAACCAAAACGACGTTGGCAATTCACGCCTCGTTGGGAACGATTCGGGTTGACTAATCCGTATCACGATCACACACGGATTTGATTTAATATTCTTTTCCTAAAGGAATTTTAATCTATCTTCGTGATTATTTTGATATCGATATTGTGGTTTTATCCATACACATACCCCTAAGCCTTTACAACGAATCAAATTTTGGCGCATTGCGGGAGGTCGTGTCGCGACAATATCGATTAACGGTTTGACGATTAGTGACTCGAGATCCTTCATTCGTGAAGTTACTATTTTCTAAAAATCAAAAAGTAAAAATATTTTCCTTTTCTTTGTATATATATATATATATATATATATATATATATATATATATATATCATATTAAAAATACAAAAGATTTTCTCTTGTGTTTTGAGCTTAAATAGAATACATCAATTATATAACATTCTCAACGGAGGTGTTATCATTAATAAGTTCCGAACTAAAGATCAAAAACTTGCCTTTGTGTCACTTGTGAATTGATTTATTTCTATCGGATAAACAAACCGTGGTGGGTATAAGGACGGCCCGACATTAAATTGCGGTGAAAAGAGGCGGGTTTTAATAAGCTTCACACCGACCTAAAAAGCTTCTCCGCTCGCTTGTGCGTTTGTCTTATAGAGGTGATTTATTCACTTGGGATTATTGGTTAAGTTCACTTGTGTTTTCGAATACCGGTCTCTTTTAATTGCCTTGGTTTTAAGTGCATGCGCTCGCTCTCGATTAAGACGACTTGAATCGTAATCGAGCGTGCCCGAAGTTACGTAATATGGCTGCTCGAGCGTACCACCAAACCCGGTCCTAATCCTCCTCCGTTAATCAAAATGTATCTCCGATCTCCGAGCGATGGAGGAGCTATGTCAACCTACAATGTACGGGAGGGAGGACCCATTGCAGACTAATATTCAAGCTACCGATTTTAGCTTGAAACATCATATGATAGAACAAGTAAAAACAGTTGTCAATTTCATGGTTTATCGATGACGATGCAAACAAGCATCTTGATAAATTTTAACCGTCACTCGTAGTATGAAACAAAATGGGGTCTCCGATGACGCCTTCGTCTCTATCTTTTCCCATACTCTTTGACTCATCATGCCACTTCTTGGTTTGATCGACTCAAGAAGAATTGATTCATACCTTCGAGAAATGGTTTGAAGTTTACGGCAAAGTACTTTCCACCGTCGATGGTGACAAAGTTAAGGAACGATATTAGTAATTTCGGACAATATCCCGACGAATCTTTGTTTGAAGCTTGGGAACGATATAAACTTGCAATTGATCGATGTCCGAATCATAACATGTTGCTTGTCACCAAATTGATCGTTTATAATGATTTGACATTGAGACATCGTGATACAATCAATGCTGCTGCGGTGGAACTTTCATGAAAAGGCGTCCAGAAGAATGTTACGATCTTATTGAGAACATGACCGCTCATCACAATTATTGGGATTCTACCGCCGAAAGGGTGAATCATTTAGATCAAATTGTCTTCTTCTCACGATCGGCTCTTCATAAGAAAGTTGATGATTTGAACACGGCTATGTTAAAATGTACCAAATGCATCATCTCAGCCAAAATCAACAAGTGAAAGCGGTACACCCGACTTGTGAGACTTGTGGAGGTCCACATTCTTATTACGAGTGCACACCGCGGTGGCTACGCACATGAGAATGTTTATGCTGCTACAAGGAATTACAATCAACAGCAAGTAGATCGAAATCTTCTTAGCTACCGTTCAAAAAATTATCTCGGACCTCCCGATTTCAACCAACCTCAACAACAAAACCATAATCAAAACCGTTTCAATGGTAACAACAATCAAAACCGAGGAGCTAATCATGAAATCAACACTACCAAGCTCCTCCACCTCAAGTTTACCAAAACCACCTCCTCCTCAACAAAGAATATCAACAACCTTCTCATCAAGTTGCTCCGAACAACGAGTTTTAACTTACATGAAGAACTCCGACAACACCATTAAATGTTTGCAAACTCAAATTAACGGCATGAGGACGGATTTCAAAAAGGAAATTGAAGCTACGGTAACAAGCGGATGATCAAATAAGGAATATGATGGCTAGTTTCTTTCAAGCCAATCAACCGTCTACTTATTCTCAACCCTCGGGTTCGGTTCTCTTCAAAATGTCGATTCCTAACCCAAGAGGTGACATGAAAGCGATCACTACCAAGTGGTGTTGCTACGATGGACCATGACTCCTAACACTAATCCTTCTTCTCCGTCTCGTGTGGTAGACCGTGAGACCGGGGTGACAAAGGACCCGGTGCTTCCTACTAATAAGGGAGTACTATGAATGTCCAACCCACGGTTGTCCAAGATTCGAGCCCGAAGATGCTCCCGTTAATGTGAAGAAAGCTAATCCGAAACCGTCTATCCCATATCCGTCTCGTCTTAAAGATCAAACTCTTCGTGAAAAGTCGAATCATCAAATGGAAACGTTTTTCCAAATCTTTAAAGACTTAAATGTGGAGATCAGTTTTGCGGATGCCCTTCTCTTGATGCCCAAACTTAAATGTGGAGATCAGGATTGCTTACGAACAAGGAGAAACTATATGAGCTTGCTACGACATCTCTTAATGAGAATTGTTCGGCGGTTATCCTCAAGAAACTTCCCGAAAAGTTAGGTGACCCCGGAAAATTCCTCATTCCATGTGATTTTCAAGGAATTGTTCAATCCTCCGCCTTGGCCGATCTTGGCGCGAGTATAAATTTGATGCGAAATCAATCTACGAAAAACTTTCGTTACCCCACTTACCCCAACGTGTATGACCCTCGAGCTAGCCGATCGTTCTCGACCCGTCAAAGGGTATAGCCGAGGATGTCTTTGTCAAAGTGGGGAGTTCTATTTTCTCATGGATTTTGTTGTGGTAGATTTCGATGCCGACCCTCGAGTACCCATTATTCTTGGGAGATGTTTCTTAAGGACGGTCGTGCCTTAATTGATGTGTTCAAAGGAGAGATTACATTGCGAGTTAATCAAGAAGCCGTCACATTCAACATTAATCAAACGACGAGTACTCCTCAAATTTCGACGATGCTTCCATCAATCGAATCGACGTTATTGATGTTTCTTGTGAGGAGTACGCTCAAAGTTCTCGGTTTTGCTAACAATTCTACTTCTTCCGATTCGGTTTAACCAATCATTGCCGACTCTTCCCTTCTCTCACTCCATTCGAGGAGGTGATTTCCTTTGGAAGAGATCTATGAGTTTCTTCTTGATGATGAATCGATTCCGCCGGGAATTGATGATGGTGTTTATGATTCGGAGGGAGATATCCTTTATCTTGAGCAATTGTTGAATGAAGATCCATTACCGTCACTCCCTCCGAAAGAGATCACGATTGAAGAAATCAAATCCGTACAAACGTCTAATGAAAATCCTCCGGAGCCCGAGCTCAAGGATTTACCTCCTCATCTTTAATACGCTTTTCTAGAAGAACCAAACAAATTTCCCGTCATCATTTCTAAAAACTTAAAAGATGAGGAGAAAACCGCACTTTTGGATATTCTTAGAAAACATAAAAGTGCCATCACTTGGCAAATTTCCGATACCAAAGGCATAAACCCTCGTTTTTGTACTCACAAGATCTTAATGGAAGACGATTGTAAACCCATTATTCAACAACAACGTAGGGTTAATCCGAAAATTCATGAGGTTATCAAAAAGGAAGTTCTGAAACTCCTCGGCGCGGAATCATTTATCCAATCTCCGATAGCTCATGGGTTAGCCCTGTTCATTGTGTCCCAAGAAAGGTGGAATGACCGTAGTTATGAGCGAAGATAATGAATTGATTTCCACGCCTCATCACGGATGGAGGGTGTGTATTGATTAAAAATTGAATGATGCGACTCGTAAGGACCATTTCCGCTACCTTTTATGGATCGGATGCTCGAGCGTTTAGCGGGAATGAGTTCTATTGCTTTCCGATGGTCTCTCCGGTTGCTTTCAAATTCGATCGATCCGCAGGATCAAGAAAAACGACTTTCACGTGCCCTTATGGAACGTTTGCTTACCGACGAATGCTATTTGGTTTATGCAATGCTCCGGAGCGTTCCAAAGGTGCATGATGGCTATTTTTCATGACATGATCGAGAAGTCTATGGAAGTTTTATGGATGATTTCTCGGTTTATGGAGATTCTTTCACTTCTTGCCTCTCTCATCTAGACCACATGCTTAAACGGTGTGAAGACACCAACTTGGTTTTGAATTGGGAGAAGTGCCATTTCATGGTTCGAGGGCATTGTCCTCGGCCATAAGATTTCAAAATCCGGGATTGAGGTCGACCGAGCTAAAGTTGACGTTATAGCTAAACTCCCTCATCCCACTAGCGTCAAAGGTATTCGGAGTTTTTGGGTCATGCCGGTTTCTATCGCCGTTTCATCCAAGATTTCTCTAAGATAGCCCGCCTCTAACCCATCTCCTCGAGAAGGATGCTCTGCTTATCTTCACCAATGAATGCGTTGAAGCATTTAATTTTCTCAAAAGAAATTAATCGAGGCTCGATCTTAGTTGCCCCATTGGATTTGCCCTTTGAGCTTATGTGTGATGCAAGTGATTATGCAATTGGGGCGGTCTTGGGGCAACGTAATCGAAACATTTTCAACCCATACACTATGCGAGTAAGACATTGTCCGAGGCCCAACACAATTACACGACTCTTGAAAAGGAATTATTGGCGTTGTTTACGCTTCGAGAAATTTCGACCCTACCTTGTCTTATCGAAGACCATAGTGTATACCGACCATTCTGTCCTAAAGTATCTTTTGGCAAAGCAAGATGCTAAGCCACGTTTACCGTTGGGTTCTCCTCCTTCAAGAATTTGATGTTACTATTCTTGACAAAAGGAGCGGAGAACCTTCACGACCACCTTTCTAGACTTGAGAATCCCCATCAAAGTGTGCTCGAGAAAAGGAGATCACGGAAACATTTCCTCTTGAGACACTTGGGATGATTACTAAGAAAGACCCGAACACCCCATGGTTTGCCGACTTTGCAAATTACCATGCGGGTAATTTCATCGTGAAAGGGATGTCGTCCCAACAAAAGAAAAAGTTTTCAAAGATGTTAAACATTATTTACGGGACGACCCTACTTGTTTAAGATTTGTGCGGATCAAGTAATCCGCGGTGTGTTCATGGCGAGGCCCTTGATATTCTCACCGCTGCCATAACGGACCCATGGTGGCCATCATGGTGCAAGCTACACCGCTAAAGGTTTTGATTCGGTTTTATTGGCCTACCATATATCGAGATGCTTATGATTTAGTTAAATCTTGTGATTCTTGCCAACGTCAAGGAAAATTTCATAAAAGGATGAAATGCCACAACATGCTATTCAAGTTTGTAAGATTTTTGACGTGTGGGGCATCGATTTTATGGGACCATTTCCATCATCTAGTGGTAATAAGTATATCCTTGTGGTCGTCGACTACTTGTCTAAATGGGTTGAAGCGAAGGCGCTCCCCACCAATGACACCCGAGTGGTTGTTAAGTTCTTAAAGAATTTGTTTTCCCGATTCGGAGCACCTCGTGCTATCATCAGTGATCGCGGTACCCATTTCTGTAATGAACAATTCGCTAAAGTTATGGCTAAATATGGAGTTACCCATCGTCTTTCTACCGCGTATCACCCGCAAACGAGCGGACAAGTTGAGGTCTCGAATCGTGGTTTGAAAAGGATTTTAGAAAGGACTGTAGAGAAAATCGAGCTTCATGGGCCGATAAGTTAGATGATGCATTATGGGCTTTTCGCACCGCATACAAGACACCCATCGGGTGCACCCCATTTAAGTTGGTGTATGGAAAAGCTTGTCACTTGCCCATAGAGCTCAAGCATAAGGCATTATGGGCCTTGAAACATGCAAACTTTGATCTTAAGACCGCGGGTGATCACCGAAAAGTTCAATTGAATGAATTAAATGAGCTTAGGGATCAGGCTTACGAGAATTCTTTGATTTTCAAAGAGAAGACTAAGAGGATTCATGATGCTAAAATCAAAAACCGCGTTTTCAACGTTGGTGATCAAGTCCTCTCTTTAACTCTCGCTTGAAGATATTCTCGAGCAAACTCAAAACCCGTTGGTCCGGATTATTCACCGTTGCTCGGGTTTTCCGTATGGAGCGGTAGAGCTTTCGGCCGATGGCCCAAATTTCAAGGTGAATGGTCATCGTGTGAAACATTATTTTGGAGGACATTCCATCTATGGTTGTCCCGGATCTCCAAACTTTCCCTAAGGACAACTGAATTAGGGATCGAGTCAAGCTAGCGACTCGGTGACCAAAAATGAAACTTAGTGGGAGGCACCCCATGCTTATCTCTATCTTCTTTCTATTTTCTAATAAGTGGCGTGAAGGGTTAGCCTCTTGATTTCTCGTGTTTGGTTGTTTGTGATGTTTTGTCAAGGATTTTCCTGATATGCAGACTCTCGTGCTCGAAGTTTGTCTTTTCTCCACTCGAGTTTCATGTTCGTTGCTGATGGAAATCCGATATCCGAAATCTTATCGACTAACGTTTATCTTCTAGCATACTTAATAAACGGCTTTTAGATTTTCGTGATACCCTTGCCTTTAAACATTGAGGACAATGTTTCGTTTTAGTCTGGGGTGGGTAATCTTTGATTTTATTTGCCCGCACTTGCTTATTTTTTGTCGTGTACTCTCGTAACCCCGTTTTTCCTTAGAAAATGAAAAATTGTGCAAAAATGTGAAAATTTAAAATTTTCGTAAGCTTTTGCTAGTTTTATGATTGAAAAGTCTTCGCTAGTCTCTAAGAAGTTACTTTAAATATGCGTTTTCTTGAAATAGCCTTTGCTAATTGCTTAGACAAGAGGCTATAAAATGCGATTCTAGCTCAAAAGGCCAAGAATTGGCAAGTCTCCCTAAGTGATTTTAAATATGCGAAGCTTAAACAAGAATTTGCTAGTTTCTTATAAGTGACTTTAAAAATGCGAGACTTGAGATTATTTTACGAAGCATTTGCTAAGTTGATATATGTTTTGACACCTTGTTGACTTTCCGCTGGTGAGAGTAGGAATAGAATTCTGACTTGACCGGGTGTGTTGAGCCCTAGCTTGTTCCCTTAACCATAGGTAATCTAAAAAATTATCGGCTAAGCATCCGCGGATCTCATTATTTGGGATTTTAAATTTGCGGAGATCGAGAAATGATAGAATTATTTATGAGTTTAGATGCTAAGCGTGGAGTAGTTGGTTCTCTTTAGAGCTCATCGAAGGTACTTATGGCTTTTTGTTCCCACAAAATTGTTTCACCCCATATCTGTCTAATAAATAATTAGAGATGTTGAGTTTTTGGCGATAGTTATTTATTTATCTTCTTAAAAGAATCTTTGTTTTAAAAATTGGGTACACATCAAGGATCCGTAATAAATAAATAAATAAGCAGCAAGTAATAAGTGAAAAGTAATAAGTAAAGTTCGAGATTGGGTGAGGTTCTTGGTCTAGCCAACTGGGATCCTCATTTCATGAAGCCTATAGTCTTGGAATTACCCCGTGAAGCTCCGTAGTTCATAGCTCGTATAAGTAAAAAGTATAAGTGAAAAAAAAAATGATGAAAATGAAAAAGTCAAAAGTATAAGTGAATAAAAATTCCTTGATGTGGACCTCATTTTGGGACAATGGTTCTCGAGAGAAGATGGATAACTAATTATCGACTTAGCTTCATATCTTTATCGGAATAAGAATTATCGAAATGATAAATTTGGAGAAATTCATTTCTCACAAAAATAAAAAAATCTAGAGGAAAATAGGAAAATGGGAATAAAAGGTAATTACACAAGTAACTTCCATGGGTAGTGTTAGCATCTAGAATCATACTTAACAATGATTTCGAATTTACGTTTAGTTTGGGACTTGTGAAAAATCCGGGACGATGTATTCTATCCGTATGGTCACTTCACGCTGTGTTGTATTTCTTACTCCGTGATCCTAACGTGTCGTTTGAAAAATGTTGGAGTTATTGATCGACATGAAAGTTTAACAAACCGTCACTCATAATCGGAATATGCTTAATCATAATATCTATACATGTGAATAAAAAGGTAAGCGGGGCATTTTTAGAATTAAGGCTTTCTTAATCTCTTTTGAGGAATCTTTGCTACTTCTTCATAGGTTTAGTAGAAAGAGATTGAAATCCTTGGTTTTAGAAGCGTGAGTTGATTGCATTGCGTGAGGACACAACAATGGTCTCGTCTGGGGTATTTTGATATGTGCTAAAACACATATCATTTCTTTTCTAAAATAAACCCAAAATAACCAAGAAAGAGCCGTTTATTGCTAATATTCGTTGTTTTCTTGAGTTTGTGCTTGTGCGGTACATATATGTCAAAACACACAAAAGTTAACCAAATCGGGGAAAATCCGAGCACGAGAGATTAAGAGAGTTTAAAATGGTAGGAAGGTCAAGTTGTGCATTTGTGAAGATTTTATTCTCTGAGGATGATTTTTGGAAGATATGATCATATTTAAAGAATTGTCAGAATCAGTCCCTGAACTTTGAGCTTTTGGCAAGAATGACCCTGAAGTTTCAGAAGTTGTAAATTCAGCCCTTGGATTATTTGAGATTGGCAAAAATGACCCTTGGATAACATCTTCATATTACAGCTTTGGTCCTTGATATTTCAGATTTTACACTTATGGCCCTTATGATTATATTCGGATCACAAAATAATCCAAACTAACCAAACTATTACCCTAGCCAAAACCAAGTCCAAAGCCAGTAAACTAATACCCGGTCCAATACTTAATCCCATGACCGTTACCATTTCACCTTGGACCACGGTCAACACTTAAAACCCGTCAACCACGGTTAAAATAAACTAAAAAAAATACCCCGCGCCAAATTTACCCCCAAATTCCCCAGGCTCAAGAACCCTAATTTACCCTTCCCAACAATTAAGCCAATCCACTTAAATTAAGGGTAAATTCGTACAATCGCTGACACATCTGACACACGCTCAGTGCCAAGTCAGCTATCCGTGTGATAATATTCCAAACCCTGCTCTCTCATTGGCTGTTGATGCGTGGCATGTGAAATCCAAAGGCTGAGATCGAATGAGAAACGTGGAGATTGACCCAAGGGCTCTAAATGCACTCAAAGAAGCACACATTTGCAAGTTCTAGATCCTTCCTTGAGGCCAAGCTCGTGTATAAATACCCTTCATTTCTTCACTTGTAATTCATGTAGAATTTAAGTAGTAGTAGCTTATAATCGTTTTAAATTTTTAGTTCATTTCAGTTTTCATTCTCACTTTGTATTCAGTTTCAATTAATGAAAGCTCTTTTAGTCTAAATTCTCATTTAATTTCAAATTATTGTTTAAGTGTTTAGATTAGCTTATTACTGTTTCATTCAATTATTTTAGCTTATATTTTATCAATTCCACTTATTCTCTCTATTAAATAAAATCACAAAAAATAAGAAAAATATTTCAAAATAAAAATTCTTAATCGCTCATAAGTCGCAATCGACTTATGTTTATGTTTCTAAAAGCTCTCTAAGCTCATTTATAGCTTAATCGAGCTAGTTTAGTCTACTACTCAGTTCTACAAATAAATTACTCTCAAAATAATCCCGGTCAACAAAAGTCAAACTGCCGCTATTATTGTTTCCGTTCTTGAAATGGTGATGGATATGGGTTGATGTTGTTTATTTGGGGTTAATATCAGTAAGGAAAGTGGTATTTTGGTTCTGTATAAGCTGCATTAAGCTGGAAAAACTGTGAGTACTTATTTGATTTCCATCTCCAATATAGTCTGTTTGATCTATTTGTGCTTGAATATGTGGTATTTGTTAGCTTAGATCTGTTTATTTAGTTATTATTAGGATAGTTTTACTTGATTTAATTGTTAGTATAGACTAGTTAAGTAGTTAGTTAAGTGACATTGCAAAATTAGTTTAGTAAAATCTTGTTTGGCACAAGTCGTTTAGCTGAGTTAGAGGAAGGATTAGTGGTTAGTTTTATTGCATTAGTCTCTCTTAGGTATATTATAGTCACTTAAGTCATTTACTTGCATTCGAATATATAAAAGTCAAAATCAATTTTAAACTGTCCATCGCTTAGGTTTTAGATAAGCATAAGCTACATTTAGGATTAAACTAGAATAAGTTAGCTTGCATTAGCTTCATTTATCATAATTCATCAACTTCAGTTCATAAATTGGAATCAAAGTTCAATTTGGTCAAAATATCATTTCGCCTAAAAAGTCAAAAGAGTAAAAGTGGTTTTCACCAAACTTTATTGAATTTTCAAAGATTTAATTTTGATTCAAAATCATTGAAACTCGGGTTAAACAAGTTCGGTTGGTCCACTTTTGAAATCGATTTTGTCAAATTTTTGAAATCATTTTAGCGATTAATAAGCTCTTCAATAGAGCTTATTTGCCCTATGTCAAGCACTCAGCAAGTCTGAGTGCAAACAGTTGATTTGTAGGCTTTGCACAAGCCTCATTTGAGTTTGATTTTGTCTGAAAATTGGTACAATTGATCCTTGGTTGGTTGTCTTGAGGTCCACATATCTGGTTTTCACACTAGCTTATTGGTTAAGCTTGAACATTAGCTTAAAGTTGGTAGGTTTAGGCTGTTTTGGATTATTAGTGAAATTGAACCAAATCATTGAAGTTTGTTCATTAGAGGTTAAGATCAGTTGAAATTAGTTGCTTTTAGGAAATTTTAGTATAATCTAGCTTCTGTAATCAATTGGTGCCCTCTTGTGCTTTTTAGCTTATTCTTAGGAGCTTCTTGTCAAGCTTTGCACTCTGACTTCTATTTCTCACACATAAGCATAGGGTTTTATATTTTCATAAAATTAGAATAATATTTTAGACTTTACTGAATTTTCATAATTTTTCATCATCATTAAGTATTTTCACAATTTAAAAGCAGTTTTAGGACTTTTAAATAGCTTTTATTACAATTAAATCGTAAAATCTTCAAAAAAAATAATTTTCCAATTTTCATAGATTAAGATAAATATAAAAGCAGAAAATAATTTTTCTAGATTTTTCCTAGCTTATTTTGTAATTTTAACCATTTATTAGTTTTAAATAGATTTTAAATTGTGAAAATAGAAAATAATCGAAAAATATAAAATTAGTTTTGAAAATTCGTTTTGGTTATTTTAGATTTTGAAAAATATTTTCATATTTTTCCTTTAATTTTCATAATTTTAGTATTTTAAATTAGTATTAAAAGTTAAAATTTAGTTTTAATCCAAATAAAATCGGAAAAATCCTAAAAATTAGTTTTAATTCATAAATAGTTTTCAAATTGCATTTTTAGAGTAAAAATAATTTTATAACATTTTTAGGATATAGATTAGACGTAGTTGCATTTTATTTGCGTTTTGTTAAATACGTTTTAGTTAATTCGAGTAATTAGGATTTCCCTTAGATTAGATTCCCTTAATTACTTTCCCAATTCCCGTAGTTTAAACAAAATCAAAAATCCAAAATATCGAGCATTAAAATTCCAAACCAAAAACGACGTTGGCAATTCACGCCTCGTTGGGAAACGATTCGGGTTGACTAATCCAGATCACGATCACACACGGATTTGATTTAATATTCTTTTCCTAAAGGAATATTTAATCTATCTTCGTGATTATTTTGATATCGATATTGTGGTTTTATCCATACACATACCCCTAAGCCTTTACAACGAATCCGGTTCCAAATTTCAAATGTCAATGATGGGACAAATGTCATTTTTCTTGGGATTACAAATTTCACAAAGTCCCGAGGCATTTTTATAAATCAATCTAAATATGCAAATGAGATCTTAAAGAAATTTGGATTTGTTTCATGTGACACCGTTGACACTCCCATGATTGAGCGTGCAAGTGGATGAGGACCACTCGTGGA
The DNA here is from genome assembly GCA_022545495.1 of Chrysanthemum lavandulifolium. NCBI lineage: Eukaryota > Viridiplantae > Streptophyta > Magnoliopsida > Asterales > Asteraceae > Chrysanthemum > Chrysanthemum lavandulifolium. The sequence goes on along the minus strand of CM040243.1, from coordinate 240,194,518 downwards.
TCATGGTAGATCAAACGAAATATCGTAGTATGATTGGATCCCTTATGTACCTCACGGCTAGTATACCGACATCTTGTTCATTGTGTGCATGTGTGCTAGATATCGTGCTAAGCCACTTGAAAAGCACCTTGAAGCGGTTAAACGGGTCTTCGGTATCTCCAAGGAACCATCAATATGGGACTATGGTACTGAAGGACACCGGTATGTCACTAACGACTATCATGAGATCTTGATCATGCAGGGATGTCAAGATACACGTCAAGCGTCGAGGTGCTCGCTTTTGGGTGATAAACTTGTGAGTTGGTCTTCAAAGAAGCAAATGAGTACTTCTATTTCCTCTACAGAGGTGAATACATAGCCATGTCATCTTGTTGTGCTCAAATCCTTCGGATGAGATCCCAATTATCGACTATGGCTTTGAATTCAACAAAATCCCTCTCTCTGTGATAAAAGTGCTATTGCTCTCTCATGCAACAACGTTCAACATTCAAGAGCAAAGCACATCGATATTCGACATCATTTCATCCGGGAACAAGTAGAAAAGCGGTGTGGTGGAACTCTATTTTGTGAAGTCGAATACCGCTTAGCGTACATCTTCACCAAAGCTCTTCCAAGAGAACGTTTTGAGTTTATTCTTCCACGACTTGGCTTGAAAAGCCTTCAACGAAACACTCAAACGTTTTCGGAGGAAGACGAGGAGTAAAGGTCTTTCTTCATCCATCTCTCGTAAATATTTATTCTGAAAAACAAAAGACAAAATTTTAAAACCAACAAAAAGCAAAGAAAAATTATAAAACTTTCGAAAATCCATAAAAAATTTGAATAATTGAAAATCTCAAAAATATATATATATATATATATATATATATATATATATATATATATATATATATATATATATATATATATATATATATATATATATATATATATATATATATTTTCTTTTGTCATGTTTCTTCTTGATTCGATTAATATCTACGGTCTTTGTCTTTGTCGGTCAAAGAGTGACACGGGTCTTTAGATGTTGGTCGAATGTACATATTCGTTTAAAAAAATCAAAAAAAAATATATATATTTTTGAGAGAAAGTGAAACAATGGTTTATTGTTATTTCAGCAAGAACCCGCTTTTCAAAGAAAGAACGAGCCATGCTTTATCTTGCTTTTCAAATCTCATGCTCGATTCTAAAACAAATTTTTGTCATTAACAAGACAAATGTTTCCTTTCAAATATTTTTCCTTCTAATGATTCTTCCGAAAATATTCGTCATCTAATGAAAACGCAATTGTTTTGAATACACTCCAGACTCTAATTTTGAAAATCATCGAGCTTTCGGATGTCAAAATCTCATTCCTTCAATCAACAACTTTCGTCATTGATTGAGGGAGAATGATTTTCAATTAAATCAAAGTGTATTTTCACTCAATTGGCACGTAAATGAGCAAGGTCTACTCTAAATGTTTTACAATAAGTTTATACAATTGGTACAAGACCTTGATTATTATAATGTTTTCTAAAAGATACTCAAGCATGTTTAATCTTTGAGTCTTATGTTTCAAACTTGATCCTTACCGGCTAAATGTTATCATAAGAAAGTCACAGTTCTCCTCAAAGCTTTCAAAATCGGTTTAAATCAACAAGAGATCTCAAATCTCAAATGTTTTGAAAATTGTGATCGGGGAGAATTTGTGATTTAAATTGGATTTAAACCGATAATTCGATAAATGGGTTCATAAGTGTTTAGCAAGTTTTCCTCCCGCATGTGACAAACGATTTCAAATTTTCCATGCACATGTTGAGGGGAGCATCTACTTTAAACCTTAAATTATTGAAACGTGATAGAATTGTCTCTATGTAGGTTCCTCTAATATGTGCAAAACTCTTTCAAACTTGAGGCACATATTGAGGGGAGCAAACTTTGAAAACCTCATCCTTCCTCAAAATGTTTTATCTACTCAAATTGATTGGGAAGTGATGATGATCATTTTAGAAAATGTTAATCAAAAGATTGGACCTTTCATTCTTAATCTAACGATTTCAAAGATCTCTTGCCTCCATGTGCTAAAAATTTCGAATTTTATGCATATGTTGAGGGGACATTTCTAAAATATCAAAACAATTAAGATACAAAATACTTTGATTTTATATCACAAGTATCTTGATTGATTTTCAAATGGTTTTCAATTGGTTCCAATGGCGGATGAACAATACCAAATAGACCGACCAACTTTACTTTATGTATGGTGATATAAGGACGATAAGGTTAGGTATTGTTCCCATGATCCGCCGAGCGGAGGGATCTACCGAGACAATCCACCGCTTAGTGTAGAAGTCCTTAGGTATGATGATAAAAGGAGAAAAATGAGATATGGGAAGAGTGCGGACTAAGACCGAACTAGTACTGGAATAAACCCAACAAGGTTCTAGTTATGAAGTCTCGGTAAGCACCAAGGGTTGAAGAATGAAAAGGAATTGAATGAGAAAAAGGGTGAAAAGAGTTAGCCCTCCATTTATTCAACCTTAGGGGCGTAAACCGGGTTCAATTCATATACTCTTGGTGGTTACCAAGGTAACATCGGTATTGAAGACAAGATGTCATGGACCTAGTGACGCATTGCACTACAACTTCCCAAGCTACTCAAGTTCCTCTTAAAAGGACTTGTTTCATTCTCATGAGGAACCGACATTATCTATCGACTTTCTCTTAGAGTTTGTTGATATTGAAGAAGGAGACCTCTCCTAGTCTCCGAAATAGGATCCAAATATGCACAATTGAGTCTAGAGCCACGAGATCATCAATAAATCTCATTAGGACACTTTCAATGAAGACTCTTTGTTTCACACAATGTGGAAAGAGATTATATCTTATGAGTCCTACGCATTATCCTTGTGGTATTGCCGAACATCCGAGTAATATGCAAACATATTCACAATGAAGATGGAAATCATTCCGAGCCAACATCAAACAAGCTCCGGTGGGTGGCATGTGAGATCTATTCAATAGATCAACCATGTGACAACCGAACAGAAACAATGGAGCGATTCAATCTTTTGAATCAATCTCGGTTCGAGTTATGGATTGACGAATACCTTTGAAAAACACATCGTTGTGCTTAAAAACTCTTTTCTTTAGCACATCGATCGTGTACAAATATTTCAAAATAAAAGGTGTTTATGATTGATAATTGATTTTCATTAAAACCTTCGTTGTATTGCAAAAACAATTTCTATTGAGCGATACGATTGTTTTCAAATCTCTTTTATCAATCGGTGAATCTCAATTACCGGTTCACTCACTCCGTGTTGTCTTCTTTGAGAAGTTCCGGTTTGAGAACAACTAGAGCGGTAAGCGAAACCTGTCAAGGCAATTCTTGAATTATACCGATCACAGGCGATGCTTGTCTTGATCAACGGGAACCGTGGGCAGTGTACCTCAATTCAACAAAAGTGATCAAAGACACTCTTGTGCGCTTTATTACTAATCTGCTTTATGCGAAGCACCCGACGCTTTGCGGTGATCGAATGGAGCGGTCAATCCATAGCCGCATGCTCACACAACACACTCATTTCCAAAGAAATCATGATTAGTGCATCGGTGACTCGATATTATCACTCCATGCTTCGCTACAGCCGCCAATATCATGAATCAACGAAAGCTTCCGCTACTCGATAAGAATATATCATGATCAAGAATATGAGCATGTCGGTCCAAATGTCACAACATCACATAATACCAACACCACAATGGATGAGTCAAAGATTTACTGTGGCTGATTGTGACAACCCGTACTTTCAGGTCATTTCTCGACACAATTCATGTCTCATTATTTCAACATTTATAGTAAACTTGGTTTACTTGTTTCAAATTCGCGTAACCTTGAAGGTTTAGCGGCGAATTCATGATCATGACATCACGTACATTTCATATGGACTATGATTAGTCTACATTTCATTGACATCATGTGCATCTCATTAATTCATTCACGACATTTCATTTCACCTTCAACGCGTAATTTTATATTTAATAAAAGTAATCGTGAGTTATTATTTTGGATATTTAACCCGTTACTTTCAAAAATGATCCCGAGGTATTTTTAAACTTACATTTAGTTTATAAAAACTATATTTTTAGTTTTCCTAGTGTTTCAAATTTATTTGGTATATTAATCGTTAAAGTTTAATAATTACGTCGTTTTCTTAAAAATTTTACGATAATTATTTTATCACTCAATTTTCACAAGGAAAGTATTTTTACAATTTTTTTATCATCTCATTACATTCTATTTTGACCTAATAAAAAAAACTTACTTGTACCAAAAAGTCACAATTATCTACCATTTACCTTTTTACTTATACATTTTTCTATATCTCCAATTTTTACACAAATAATACACAAAGTTATACAAGTTGTAAAAAAATATATATATATGTGGGAAACATATCCCTAAAACCGGCCACATGGAGGGTGGTGTTAATAAATATGGCATGGTCTTTGAAAGTTAAGATTTACACATTACTTAAAAGTCCTACATTTTCAATCTTCTCATTTCATTCTAATAATACACATAGTCAAGAAAAATCATTTCTCTCTTCTTTTGGTTCTCATCAAACCGGCCTTCAAAGAGAAACAAGGGATCAAAATTTTTATCAAGATCAAGTGTTATTTACAATCTAAATATCACTCTTTATAAGGTTTTGAAATAAAAACCAAGAGTATTTAGGATAATCCTTGTTACTTTCACCTCATCATACTCATTTGTAAGCTTGTTTCTTTCATTTTCATGTTTCCTTTTCATTTTCATATGTTTCTTTTCATTTTTGGAGATAGTATGCATGATATGTGATTTATACCATTTTATTTCATGATTTATTGAGTTATATATACATATTGGTCATCCTATAAATATTCCCATGGTATTCTTTGGTCTTGATGGTGATTAGGAACCCATGACACCCTAAGAAGGTGTATGGTAGGATTAGATTAGCTTTGGAGTTGATTTGAAGGGATTAGAATAGGTTTTGTCCGAGAAAAACTATTTTCGATAACTATATACTTGTGTTCTGTCCTTAATTCAATTTCTGGAAAAACCTACTGTTGGTACAAAACTTTGGCCTTGATATTTAGAAAATATACTTTAAAACGAATCCGTGGCCGCTTGAACGGATGAAACGGACTTATAACGAAGAAGTTATGGATTTTAAAGTTTGACGACTAAACGATTTTTTTTCGTAAAACTCGCTTCTTTGTTTTACATTGTTTGGGTCAAAATGAGCCTTAAGCTTCACAAATTATTTCGACTAGTCAAAATATATTAGTTTACTTGATCGAAGCTAAGGACGTATTATACGTGAAAACGGATTTGAAACGACAAAGATATGCACGTTTTTATAAAGTTGCCGTAACTATTATTTTCCTAAAACTATATTATTTTTACGTTACAAGTGTTACATTAGTCATAACGACCATGTTTGCTGTTGTTTTTAACAAGGTTGTGAAACTTCTTGGGCGAAATGTCTTCTAGAAAATCAAGTTCACCGCCATATTTTTCAAAACGACAAGCCGTTTGTAAAGCGGAGTTGTAGTAAATTAATTACGGATGTTCAAACTTGGCCGAAACTCATTTTCTGCACACAATTAGCAAAAATCACTATCTTTAGCCCTTGATATCTTTATGATCGAGACCTTTTGGACGAAAACTCCTGAACTGAAACTTTTAGATATCGATACAAACTTTCCAAAACCGTCGAGTTCGTTCTCTAACGATCGACGTACACCGTTTTACGACTATTTTCCGGAGCCATTTTTGTTAATTTCATGAAAATTCCGTCGACATTGTTTTGCGACGAAAAGTGATAATTTCACCAAAAATCATTATAAAACCATTGTAGGATGACATTTTGACGTAAAAACTTGTAAAGTCATTTTTGGTTGGTCAAGACGTCAAAGAGTATTTTTCAACGACAAGTAATATTTTAAAACTCACAAATGGTATAAATAACATACGAAGTGCATGCATAACATTACATTGCAACTTATGACATATCATATCATTGGTAATAGGTCCAGTTGACGCATTACATTATACCTCGGTGTACTCACTCTTGTCATCACACCGCCTACCAAGTGAGTTCATAGCCCCACTTTTACTCTTTTAACTGCTTTACAAACACTGGGGAGATACATGCTACATTTTAATCGAACACATATGCTTTGAACTCGTATGCTATATCCGAATGTTTTATTGTCACTAAGTATTTGCCATGTTCAAGTCCCTACATCATGAACCATTAGTCACTTGCGGTGGCGCGAATATTGTGAATAGGCCTATTGAATTAACACTCCGCTCCTATTGACCCATTTAGGGAAATCGAGCGCACTATATTTGAATCATTAAGGTAAATTGGCAAATTACCTATTAGGCGGCGATGAAACGATGATTACCAATTTTTATTGGTGCGATGTTTACGCTTTGGTGTCATGAACTTAGTGAAATAAATACGATTTTGTTTTTTTAACGATGAGTGTGAAACCATTTAACTCACACTACGATTATTGTGTTCAAACGAATTACTTAAACCTATGGATTTCACTCAACCTTTGTGTTGACCTTTTAGCATGTTTTATCTCGGTATCTAAGGTATTCACTTCATGGCATGCATTTGGATACATCATGGAGTCGCGATGACGACGCGTCTCACTTGGGTTTTACGTGCTTAAAACCATCGTTAGAATTGTAACAAACTTATTTCCGCACGTTGATTTACATTTGGGACCTACTTTGTAAACTCGATTGTTTTATTAAATCAAACGATGTATTTTCCAAACGACACTTTAGGTCGCTCAATATAACTGTGATTGTGATGCTATGACGGTCAATCCCGAGAATTCCATTCCACGCAAAAAAGCAGTAAATTGGGGTGTGACATGATTCTCAAAGCTGGCTACAAAACTCAGTATCATGTGGATCAGTTAAAGACTCCCTCAGATTATCCCAACATGCAAAATGAAGAATCAAAGACTACGAGCTAGAACAAAGAACAAATAAACAAGAATCCAAGAACAATCTCAATGTAATATCTGTTGTATTCTATGTAATTTTAATGTGTGTTTGAGGTGACCTCCTTAGGGGGAGATTGTTAGGGATTTAGTAAATCCAGGTATTAAAGTGTCGGTCACCTCAAGTATATGTATTCCTTAGAAAGCTCGTAGTCGTAGTTATTTAGTTAAGTAACACCATGGAGGACGGACGGGTCTTTACCCACTGTATGCCTGATCCACAGCCCGTCAGATGGCGTTTTATTGTAAGACTATAAATACTCTCTACCTCCCAAGGTAGAGAGTTGGAGCTCATAATAAGATTTTTCTTTCTCTTACTAAAGTTCCCAAACCTCTAACTTTCTCTCTTTAAAACTCATCTTATACGCCTACTTTATTTATGGTTTGATGTGTATGTGAAATCCAATATGTTACACTTTTGGCTACTAAACCCGACTAGTTTGTCCTTTATTGGTCATTTTACCTCCACCTCAACCGGTTAGTGCCACTTTGGCAGTTACTTGGCCACGTCATTTTTCCACCTATTAAATATATTAACCTTTTTTATGCCATGTCATTATATAAATACACATCACATCTATAAATCTCACTTCCAAACACCCTCTTCTCTTCCATTATATATGCTTTACGCATAAGAAAAGAAGAATAAGATGAAGAACAGACAACGACAACTACCAAACATACCAGACTCGACCTCAATCCAACAACAAAGTCACCTTGACCTCAGATCTATATTCTTCATTGGTCAATGTTGTAAAACAAAAAAGAAAAAGAAGGGGAAGAATATACGAGTGCTAAACCTGTTATAGAATAACCCATTTCCAAACCATCATCAACTATATTCACTCCTTAACCCAACACTTGCCTCAACTTCATTAAACAAATATCAAGACTCTAACTTATCACTCGATCTCAGTCCTTGTTCAACCAGTATTTTTACCTTCATAGAAGGTTAATACTTGAACAAATCACATCACTGATCTTACAAATTAAACTCAAACTCAAACAATCGATATCTCAAGTATACTTTTTTACGAGATCTTAAAAGATCTTTGATAAAAAAAAGATAAAAAAAGAAAACTAAAACCCATCACAGATTCGATGTTAAATCCATACTAAAACAACAATTTGACCTCAGTTCTTTGTTCAATTGTTTATAATCATTACCGATCTCATCCAAATGAACAAGATAACATCATAGATCAATTTTTTTTAGTAGATAAACTTCTTTGTGAATATTCGAACCATTTAAAGGATAGAACTAACCAAATCAGGTTCATTCTTCCTCTTTGTTCGGTTATTACATGAAAATACATTAAAGAAGATCGTACCTACCTTTGTTTATTGGTGGCTGATGCCTCTTCTTTATTGACCATGGAAGCTAAAGACGATGCAGATGTGAACTTGATCAACTGATTGACCGAGCTTTAGTATCTAATTCGAAAGGTGAAATGATGGCAATGATCACATCAGTAGCAAGTTAGCTTTTAGGTGTTTGCAATATCATTCAGAAATGAGGCCTACCATAAACGAAGTGCTAGATGTGTTAATGGAAATTCAAGGACAAACTAGTAAGTGGAAGGATTTGGGATATAAGTGGAAGATTAGGTATAGTGAGGTGGAAAGAGAAAAAAATATATATATATTTAATAGGTGGAAAAATGACGTGGCCAAGTAACTGCCAAAGTGGCACTAACCGGTTGAGGTGGAGGTAAAATGACCAATAAAGGACAAACTAGTCGGGTTTAGTAGCCAAAAGGGCTATTTTATTATTCGCTACGTCGACTGCTTTTTGTGACAAGTATGATGGCTTTAATAGGTTATTTGCCCTTTTTTTATTAATTATTATTTTTTTTTGATAATGCTAAAAAAATGCATCGAAGTTGAAACATTTTGGGATTGTGTATACCCAACTATTTTTTTTCATTGTAACACAAAACTTGGTAATTTTTGTTATTGTATGTATGATTTCTATCATGCCAACGTGTCCGAGTGTTACACGTAGACTGCCAGCTTGTCAAGAACTACTTTTTTTATTTGGATAATTTCTAAAAAAATTTATCGAAGTTGACCACTTTTAGGATTGTGTGTAGCCAAATATTTTTCTTTTCTCATTGTAACACAAAACTTTTGAATTTATGTTATTGTATGTAATCCAGTAATGCTAAGCGTTACATCTTTAGTCTTTTATATTAACGGCCGTTAATAAATAACTAAAATTCCGTTTTCTTACGTTTTTATTAGTTTCCGTCTGTTATTATACGTTTTCGTCCGTATTTATGCATTTTCGTCCGTTTTCTTACGCTTTCTTCTGCTTTTATACGCTTTCGTTCGTTTTTTTTACATTTACGTTTGTTTTCTTACTTTTTCATCCCTTTTTATGCATTTTCGTTTGTCTTTATACGTTTATGCTTGTTTGTACATGTTTTCGTTCGTATAAAAATGTGAATGCTTGTAACATCTCTAGCTAGTTAAGGTTTTTATGGCTTTGACTCTTTGAGATGCGATCATCGTTTCCAAAATAATGGAAAATAATAAGTATGCTTGTAACTACTCATAAATCTGAGTTGTAGTCATGGCTTTCATCTTATGAATAAATAAAATGATAGCTCTCGAGTCATAATTTTCTTACTTTCTGCAAGGCTTCAAGCTCATCCGTTTAATAGTCATCTTTTTTTTCCGTTAAATATCATAAGTTTCTAAATAGCTAACTATTTACCAAACGAAAAATGAAAAAGGAAAGAAAAAAATAATATTTTGCACTTACTCTAGTTTTTTTTCCTCTTATTCTTCTTCAACTAATTAAGTACGCTTGTTAATTTTGACATAACTATTAGAACATATTCTTTAAGTACTGATAATATACCATATTGTTCCTCTTAATCATATGATCTTATCATGAAGGTACCAAATGAGAAGTCAAAAACAATCCAGCTCTTTTTAGCTCTTTTTTTCGTGTAATTTGGAATTCTTTTACTTAATACCATCCGTAGGACCAGGGTGATCCCATCGATCTTCACCTTTTAGAGAAATTATCACAATATGATTTTAGTGGTAAGACACCATACTTCCTCCACTCCAGAATGGTTGAATCAAGAGGTTAAGTGAAGTGTTCAAACCTCGCAATGCATTTGGGTTGGCTAGAGAAGTGTCGCAAAGTGTCACGAAATATCTTGACTGGGCTACGTACATCCAGTCAGTAATCAGTTAAAGATGCATGGATAAGAAAAGAGAAATTTTTTTAAATGAACTTTTTATAGTATTAGTTTACGAATTTGAACCACGCACATGAAATTTTCAAAATGAACTTTTTAATATTATCCGTTAGATTGATTAGTAGATTAGTTTCAAACCATACACGCGTATAAAAGGAGTGTTGGGCGAGTCTTGAGCCGGGGCGATGGATGGGCGAAGTGCTAGGCGAGCATTGAAGCTGGGCGAGTGGTGGGCGAGCCATATGTGAGGTTGGGCGAGGGGAGTGATGGGCGAGTTGGTTAAACGTCGGGCGAGCAAGGTGAGCGATGGGCGAGTACTATGATATTTAGACCAAGGCGAGTGACAAGGTGTCTGGGCGAGGGAGTTTAAATGCTAGGCGAGGGAGTTGAAATGCGAATGTTTAACTGATCATATTAACAACTTATATGCTAGGTGATGAAGATGTTGTTGTGATGATGATACCGCCCGAAATAAACTCATCAATTTAGTGAAACAAATTTGTATGTTGGCGTGATCGAAAGTTGCAGGTCACAAAAAAAGAGGAAGAAGAAGTGAAAAATGAAAGATGGAGAAGAAGACGTTGATATTCATAGGTTATATTAAAAGTAAAATAGTATTAAAGGGAAGTATTTTAAAATTAAAATAGTACAACTTGCAGTTTTATTTTAAAATAAAGAGAGTACAACTACTTATATAGGAGTACATTTTAATTGAAGGGTAATTGGTTTGAGGTGTGTTGTGACCTTTTATTGGTTTGAGGGGCACTTGTTTATAAGTTTAGGCATGGCAAATAATGTTTTTCGGGCGAGAGTATGGTGTAGGCGAATGGAAAAGAAGTGGTCATTTACGTAAATCATATGGAAAAAGTTCAGTTTAGTAATATGACTCTTTATAAAGATTATTTAGGCAATTTGCTTATAAGAAAAACCTCATCCGTTTATCTATTTAGTTTTTCGAGTTAAACACACAATGAGACTTTTAGTATAACTCTAAGATGACCATATTGAATAGTAAAATTGTTAATAATATGTATGCTTGTAACTACTCATAAATCTGAGTTGTAGTCATGGCTTTCATCTTATGAAAGCTCTTGAGTCATAATTTTCTTACTTTCTGCAAGGCTTCAAGCTCATCCGTTTAAAGTTTCTAAATAGCTAACTATTTGCC
>CM040243.1:240162047-240182976 GCA_022545495.1 Chrysanthemum lavandulifolium | reverse complement strand
TTAGGAGTGATTCCAACAACCTATGCCACACCAATGGCACATACCAAGAAACTTGGCTAATCTACATGGAATTTGGTGGACCACAAAATCTTAGTAGTATCATTGGGTCTCTCGTATATCTAACATTGCGGGCCTAATATTGTTTTGCCGTATATCTTTGCTCCGTTATCGGTCGAGACCAGCTGAAACCTACCTCTGCAGGCTAAAAGAATCCTCAGGTACATCAAGGAACCATTAACTTGGGGATCGGTATCAGAAGGATTACGGTTTTGAACTAATAGCTTTTGGGGCGATCGGGCGGGATGCTTAGATTCGCGGAAAAGTACTTGAGGCATTACAATTTCTTGGTGATAAGCGGTGTCATGGCAATCGAAGAAGCAGGATTGTACATCGTTGTCATCAGCGAGGCGAGAATATGTAGCCATGTCGGCGGTTTGTGCTCAAGTCATTTGTATGAGAACCTGACTCAAGACTATGGTTCGTATTTGACCAGAATCGATGTAATGCGACAATCGGTGCTATTGCGATCTCGATGCGACTACATTCAACATTAGAAATCAAAGCACATCGATCTTGATATCATTTCATCAAGGATCACGTGGAGCAGTCTTGTTGAATTATACTTTGTAGTGCGAATACCAACTTGCGGATCTTCTCACCAAAGCCTTAGCTCTGCTAGGCTTAATGAGTTAGTCCACCGGATTGGTATGAGGTGTTTGACTCGAGAGGCGGATGAACTTTTAAAACATTCTTAAAACAGGTCAAACACCAAAACCTCTTTTGTAAATATTTTTCTAAAACAAAATACAAAATTATAAAATCGATAAAGCGACAAAATATTCTTCTCTATATTTTCTTTTAACATGGCGGTACAAATCTTCCGTCAACACTCTAATCTTTCAAAATTCGATATTTTTTGATCAAGTGTTGAGGGAGAAAACAAATATTTTTGAGTTTCATAAAACCTTGTACTTGCATGTTACCTCATCCGGTTGTTTCTTTATTAATGGTGGTCGCATTTACGGTTTCTTGACACTCCTCGGACTAAAATTTATAAAATTTCATTATTTCTTAAGTCGGGGGTGTCGTCATGTTTCTTTCAAAAATCCTTCATTTGGTAACCAAAATGGAAGTTATGGGCATGGGATGTAAATGGTAAAGGTGGAGGGACTAATTGTGTCAAAATTCTAAAGTATTTTTAACAAAATACTCACTAAACTCATTAACTCTTCACATTTATTTCACACCTAACATATCCTACGCATAAGATTCATCCTGCAAATCAGTGTTTCGATCATAAATTTGTAAGTGATTAAGCGTTCTTTGGAATAATCTAAACATGGGTTTGAATCATTTTTTAAACAACGGTTAGATTTTTGTCTAGAAGTGATTTTGTGTTCTCGCATAAAAGCGTATGAACACGCAATCAAATAATGATATTGTGGTTGAAATGTTAGTTTCAAAGCGTTTGTATAATCTCTATGATAACATTTTATCATTTAATCTCACCGAAACATGAATTTATTGAATTTGTGAATTAGGGTTTATGCGTAAGTTTGGGGTTTTCAAATGTGAATGGTTTTGGATAAAAGATAGTTGAGTGATGTTGTTTACAAGTTGAATTGACCATATCCAAGCTTAGAACTTACCGGTAACACTAATTGAAATTTAGGGTTTATGTTCTTGAGAATTAGGTATTCTTGATTCATGAAGTCCATTTGTGTTAAAACTTGGATAAAACAACTCAATAGGCTTCCTAGACATCCCGAGGAAAATTTTGGTGCATTTCCTATGGCTAAATATCTTAGTCGTAATTCTTGAACATTTAGGGTTTAAGTGTTTATGCATAAGAATCTCTACGCGTATTGTTTTGTTAGTATTCATGATTTGAGCGAAAAGAATTGAATGTATGTGTTAATATTGGTGTTATGATGAACTTATTTCGAGTTTCTCGCGTGAAAATTCGAGAATCAAGGTTACTTGAACATCTACGCATAAGGATCACCTTGTCGTATAATATTATCGTGAAGAGAAATCTTACGCGTAACCTTCTGATGAGTTCTACAATGGGGACTCGGCGTATCTGTGAAGGTTCACTCTTACGAGTAAGCCTTACGCATAAGGTTCCATATATGCTTCTGCGTAAGCTTTACGCATAAGGCCCTCTTTTCTCAGCGTAATATTTCTTCGGCGTGAAGTCAAGAACTCTCGCATAAGCTTACGTTTGCGTATAATCACTCTGTTTACGCATAAGCTTGCAAAATCTCGCCTAAGTCTAGTTTAACCAAAATTATGAATTATTCTGGCGTGCAAACTTGTAAATAAATAAATCATAACACCACGAAACCAAAATGTCACTAATAAGCTTAAATGTTTAATGAGTTGTGAAAAATAAGTGAAAACTTGGACTTTAAAACTCAAAGTTAATCAACTCACGAAACTTATCACGACGTCTTTAGGACTATTGGACTAACAAGTGATATTGGACTCGTAACAATCATCGACATATCACATTCAATAAATAGACAATAAAACCAAGCTGTTGACTAACTTAATGTCTTCGATATGTTGGTTCTTTTGGCCAAATATCTTCGAGATCACGACATGGGCAGCTCGAATGCAAAGCGATGGAAGCACAAAGCGTTCTCCTTGTTGAATATATCTTCCTCATGCTTATCGATGAAGATCGAAAAAGAACAACCTTAGAGTTGATTTTGATAGTCTCACTTTCCGAGTCTTCTTGTCGATTGTTGTGGACATTACGAAGAATCACCTTATCGAACATGCTCACCATTACGCTTTCTGATGCGGAGATCTACATTCGCCAATTTTGGCAAACAATGCAAAGATCAAAGGTCAAAATCTTTGTGGCGGTGGCTCGACCACAAACAAGTCACCATCACACGGCGGACTTAAGGGCTATTCTTCTCATTCTGTCATCGAGCCAGCCGAATACAATGCCACACAAGCTGAAGAGGCGTTACGCAATTCATGATCGACATTGGTTATGGCGAAGCTACGAGGAGTAATCACAAAGCCCTCGTCGTGGATCTTAAGAATATTCCCGACCATGGAGAACCCTACACATTATCATCACCAAATTCGTTTACGGGCGTGATAGTGGTTATGAGCATCCCAAGCTCATGGAACTCTGGATCTTTTGGGCTTTGGTCAACATGAAACATATTGAAGTTGAAGCTACGATATGGGACGACATGATGTCTTTCCTCAAAAGCTTGGCTCCAGATCCCATATATCGGATATACCAAATTGTTGATCCAAGAGCTCTAGGGTATAATCACGATATCCCGCGAGACTCAATGACCCCAAAATCACTCCATGTTGTATGAGCCTACACTCGCGGTCGGTTTAAGGAATCAACAACAAAGCGAGGTGCGGTGTTGCGGATCACCTTCTAATCGATGCGGTCAAACAACTTCATTCATACAAAAGGTGTCGGTAGCGGTTGATGAAGGCAAAGTAGTTTTCTTGATGAGAGTCCTCACGGTACACCTACTAGGAAAACCGGGAGAGGCGGTGCGGGGTGTTACAAGCGAGAGCGGAGAAAGTTTCCTAAGAGGTGCATACTCTCGAAAAGGAAAGTTCCCTCTAAGGAAGCCATTCCAATTCCCACACGAACCGCACAAAAGCTAGTGGATGAAAGCTCGGGGATTACAGATCGACGAAGAGGTCACCTACTCTGAAATTGCAATCGAGGACACTCAAGCAGTGGTGAACCTCCCGGTCAAAAGGCGAAAAGGTAAAGGGAAAACTCACGTGCTTGAGCATGATAAGGAAAGTTAGAAGAAGAACCATTTGATGAAGAAAAAGACTATCAAAAGAAGTTGAAGAACCTCGGACTCAAATATCTTGCCGATGAATTCGTCTTTGGATCAAACTCGTGGCCGGAGGGTCAGTGGTGGAACTCAAGCCACACCATTTTCCGATGCGGTTAATCAACCCGATAAAGGGCCGGTACCACCACCCAAAAAACAACAAAGGCAAATTGAGGATTCCATCAACTACGAATTTGAGGAACGGACATGGAAAAGGCGAGAAAACTCACGGTGATGATACTAAAGGGTGATGAAGCGGCTAAGTGCGCGAAATGTTGAAGATCTTGATTATGATAATTTTATTACAGACGATTCGCACACTCTAAGGAGGAAATGTTTGAGCCACTAAGGACCGGAGCCACCTCACTTCTCCTCATCATCAGACTCGTATTCTCACTCTTCACCTCCACCATCTAAAGGAACAACCGGATCCACATCTAAATCAGTGAAGAAACCAACAGACTCTTGGATATCTCGGGCTAAAACAAAGATTTCAAAAGTTGTCAAGCAAGTTAGGTAGAAAGACGCGATCAACAAAAGCTTAATCAACTCACATTGGATGTCATTCTTCTTCATGTGAGATAGACAAGATGTCTAGTGAAAGGGAGTATGTCGAAGATGATGCAATGTGGCGTCCAAGGAAATGAGCGAAATGATTAGGGGCTATACTCATAAGTTCCTACTCGAAATTGTTCCTAGAGTTACAAGGGAGATGTTTGCAGGGCATTCTATCGAATCTCATGAAAATGGTCAAGAAAACAATGCAATCCACTCCGGTAACAATGACGATCAATCCAATGGAGCTGTAGTTCTCTCGATGCGAAATTGATTTCCAAAACTGGTCCTACAATTGTCTAAATGATCTGCGCAACTTTCACCTCGGCCAGTAAACTATTTGAGGCATTACTAGAATATCAACTCAAGACTTCATGCAAGGAGCAAGGTGAAAGGCCTAAGCGTCCAAGGCGATGATGATAAGGATAAAGATAAAGATAAAGAGCCTAAGCAGAAGAAAGCGGTGAATCATCCTCATGGCGGCCCACCCCAAAGGACTCAACCCATGAGAAGATCTCCACCAAGCTCTGTGACAAACCTCGGGAATCGAGGTTACCACCCAGAACGGAGAAAGCAGGTGATCATTTCGAATACCTTTGGTGGTGACGATGAGAAGTCCACGAGCCCCAACAACAACCCGCCTCTCCCGCTTGAAAAGAAACCGACATCCTCATCTAGGCCAAGAAGAAGAAGGCGCTAAGGGCGATGTAGTCTCATGGCTGAGCGAAGATGACACCGAGTATGAATGGTTCTCTACCTGGTTGATGCTACTCCCTAACTCATGATCAAGATATGGTGAAGGTCGAACATTGGAGCATGCTAAGTTACTTCGAGAAGTTTGGGTGAAGAAGATGACCAAGTCGAGTTAAAAGCATCAAGAATGAAACTTTCGGTTGCTCAAAGACATTTCGGAAAGTGCTATTGAAGTTGAATATCATCTTGAAAACATAGCACGAGCCATGTCTAACAACATTGATTGGCTCGACCACGAAGCTAACATTGACTTCACACGAAAAGACAAGGCTCCATACTACACCGTGGACGGACCTCTACCAACGATTGGCCCACGGATCAACCAAATATTCCATTCCGCTACTTCTTCAAAAATGACTGGATTTTCTTCTACTCATTGCGATGTTTCAAAGAAATCGCTACATCACTTACTTCCGTTCCGTGACCATATACTCCAAGCTGCATAGCCATCGGGAAAAGGCTGCCCATGTTCAACAACAACGTGGAGCAATTATGACATTGATGCAATGTATGGGATTCATCATTGGCGGAATCTTGAAGAATCTACTACAAAAGGCTGCCGGGTTGAAAGTCTAAACATGAAGTGCCGCGATGATAAAGGGATCGTTCTTTGTTAAGCATGTAGCTCTTTCATCTAAATGGGACTACACTTTCCTCGAGAAAATCGTGGTCGAAAGACAAGACAAAAGGGACTATGATTTACGTGAAGCGGACTTTGGAATTTGTTTCTCAGCGACATTGAAGATCATATCTTGCCAAGTGCGAGGGAAGAATGAGACAATTCTCGACTGAAATCTAACGTGAATATATACATCAAGATCTTGCTCATCTTCATCAGAAGCATAGTGATCCAGGAACGAGTAGAAGACTTGCAACTTGCCGTTGAATCGTATCAGACACGTGTCAACCTCACTAGACCTCAACTAGAACTTCCTGACATCAATCATATTCCTCAATACACTCTCATCAGTAAACCATTTGGAGTAGTCTACCGTAGTGAACTACATCATGGCCCGCTTGATGGCGCGTAAAGATCTTCATAAGTTTGGAGATAACACGCTAAAGAAAGTCGGTGGCGACTTAGCTTATAGGTTGAAGGAGATACATGAAGGCATTGGGTCGCTGAAGCGATGGAATTCTCGGGAGAGCCGGGATGTGAAGAGGATCATCACTACGCATCGATGAAAGGTTATACTGAAGGACCGATTCGAACTTTGGAGAGCTTTGTAGGTGGTCGTCCCAGGATTACTCTCACAGGCTATCAGCAGATTCGCATTCTGGAGATATTCTTTGGACTACAGAATCCCTGGTACTCCTTAAAATTTTTTTCATTTTCAATATTGATTTGGATGTGTGATTATTTAATGACAATGCCTTGTGCACACATAACGATGTACAACCCGTTCTTGTAATGAAAGGACCTGTGGTATGCTTGATTACCACAATCCTTATAAAAGGGCAAGCTTCTTACTTTTAGTAAAACTTATCAAACCTTTCACTTTTAAAGGTTTTGCTCAAAAGAACAAGTACTTCCCTTATGATTTTCAAAACCTCAAAAGTTTATATCACATGTTGAGGGAGTATTTGATTAAAACTTTGTTCACAAATTGTTCTTCATGATAATCTTCCATAAAACTTGAAATGTTCATATTCAATATCAAAATTTCGTCAAAAATAACATTTATATGCCATTTTGAGGGAGAAAAATTATGTGATAAGAAATATGTTGTGAAATTGCAAATGAATCATTGTGCTACAAACTTAACCAATGAATTGTGAGATCTTAAATGTTAGTAACTCGAAAAGACTTGTCGGGATGGGTAATAATTTTAAGCTAGCTCGCTAGTGATGTAGCGATGTCTCATGAAAGGACTTGTCCGAGTAGAATGTACCATTCGAGAAACTCTTAGTAGACATGAACTTTGTGGGTTTGACAACCTTCGAGGCTTGTCCACATCTTCAAGAGTAGTTATTAGAGCTAGTTGTCACCTAAAGGCGGCGGTGTAACTCTTTAACCATTCAAAGTAATCGTGTCTACGCAAGGAATTGTCTATCTTGAGTCGATCAATTCAAAAGTCGCTCTTCTCTCACCATGCAGTTTACATCAAAACTCTCAAGCATGTGTGGAGGGAGTATTCTGCAAAATCTCAAACTCTCAACGGTGGTATTAAATGCTTTTACTCATAACCACTTTGAGAGATTTTCATGAAAATGGTTTTATGGCAACATAGGTCGAGTCATGGGTTATAAGGTGACTAAGGTTAGGTATAACCGTCCTATGATCCCTTGATCGGAGGGATCTACCAGGGACACCACCAATATTTAGAATTAGAAGTCCTTAGGTATGATTATAAAAGGAGAAATGGATAATCGGAGAAAGAAGGAGTTGAAGAATTAAAAGAAAAGTAAAGAAAAGGGTGAAAAGAAATAGCCCTCAGTTATTCAACTTAGAGGCGACAAGGTTCAATTCATATACTCTTGGTTGTCACTTGATGACATAGGTATTGAAGATCAAAGTCGTCATGGACCCGGTGGCGCATGCACTAAACATTCTTAGCCACTCAAGTTTCTCCCTACGAGCTTGTTTCATTCTCGCGGGGAACCCTACATTAACTATCGGCTTTCTCTTGAGATTCTTTGGTATTTAGAAGGAGACCCTCTCCTAGTCTCGAGTTCAAACTTGTAAGTCTTTGGAATCCGCTTATCACTACGATTCTTATGTTTTCTTCTTATGGAAGCTCGGAGCGGGTGATCGTCTTGATTCTCCACATGCTCGGACCAACAACATCACTAATGGAAGTTCTCTCAAAGGCAACACAAAGTCGAAATGATTCTTCGTCAAAGTCAAAAATCTACAAAGTTTAAAGACTAAGAGAAGCGCATCGATCGAAATCAACGTTAAAGGCGTGTGAGCATGTTGGAGAAAGACATGGAACAACTGAACAGCGAAGCGGACGATCACAGACAACAACAACATACTATCACTACCATCACAAAGAACAAAGATCAAAGAACAAAGAAAATGATGGCGTCAAGCGAAATTTTCTAAGAAACAATTTCTCTACCTTTGGGGAGATTGTTCGAATCAAGGCACTTCTTCTCACAAGAAGAAGAATGTCGGAAGGCGTCAAAGCTACTATTACATACGCACCTTCAGCGTTTATATTATCATTCACTAACACTTGGGGAGATTGTTGGAATCACTCTAAACTATATTTCAAGTGTTAGTAATTAATATGTAATAGTTAACTTAATATGGCTTTTATGTTTGTAATCATGCCAAGGCTTATGTAGAAAGCCCATGAGCCTTGGCCCAAGCCCATAAAGGAAAGGAAGGGAACTTGCATGTTGCCCTAGTTCCTTCCTATAAATAATCTTTGTAAACCCTCACTTGAGGGTTGGTTGTTCAATTCATACATTCACTCTACGTATAACCTTTCTTAGTATCATACGTGTGTGTGTTTGATTTTGTTCATCCAATCACTTCTCTTCTATTTCTTATATTGATGCTTGTGTTATGAATATGGGAACCTAACAATTGTTAAACGAGCTTTCAAATGCAAAACGTCGTCTTCAATGGTGTCCAAAAGATTGTCAAAATCGTGAACTCTCTTTGCAAAATAAAATCAACCAGTTGCATACCAAAACTCTTAGTCTAAAACTTGAGCAACTAGATGATGAAAATGTGTCTTTGAAGTGTCAAATCTCAAAATATGAACAAGAAATTTCAAAAGTTAAAAGGAATATGGTGTCATATTTGATTTACTCAAAAAGACTCGTGCTAAAGTGTCAAAGACCTTGATGATCATCTTGCATACACCAAAGATGTTTTACGACAAGATGGACTCACTCGATTACGAAAATCTAGATTTGTTACACAAAATTCATGATCTAAAAGCGAGTTGGTGAAACTTAAGCAAGATAGGGATAGTAACAGCGTAGTAAAATGCACCTACACATATTCAAAATGACTCAGAACATCTAATGACAAACCACAAGAAACTAATGTGCTTCCTCTCTTGAAATAGGAATAGTTGCCTCTTTTCCCAATGCCCGAACTTCACGACTTAGGAGTAATACAAGGAAGAATATGAAGTTGCGGCGTAAGAAAAGAACAATAAAGAATGTTGAAGTAGAAGAACACCTAGAATTTGAATAAAACTCGAGTTACACCAACTTTAGATATTGCGTCGACAAATGTAATGAACAAAGTGATGTAACGAATCTTTGAATCTTTAAGTACTCTTAATGTTTAGTTTGAAGCCT
Source organism: Chrysanthemum lavandulifolium (assembly GCA_022545495.1). Taxonomy (NCBI): domain Eukaryota; kingdom Viridiplantae; phylum Streptophyta; class Magnoliopsida; order Asterales; family Asteraceae; genus Chrysanthemum; species Chrysanthemum lavandulifolium. Next base: position 240,173,566 of record CM040243.1, on the reverse strand, counting down.
CTTGTGTTGGTTGTCGTAAAAGCATGTTTTCGGTTGTCATGATAAATGTGTTGCTAAGGCTATCTTGAATCGTGGCGGAATAATAGAAAGCGGAATACCTATAGGCCCACTAATGCTTTTAAGTCATGCTAGGTAAACCACCCTCTAATGTTCCAACTACGATCATTGATGTACCCATAGAACCCCTTCACCTCCTAGGAAGAACTTATCACCTAGTGCATTCACTAAGACCAAAGCTAAGACTAGTTGGAGATGGCGAAAATGGTTACATAATACACTTGGATTTAAATGGATACCTAAAACCATTAATATGTGTGTTCTACTATAACCGCTTGAACCCTCTAACTCTTTGGGTTCCACATCTACTTCTATTCCATACGTAGCCAAATGCGTGTGTAATGCGGTGATCTGAGATCATCCTTTGGATTGTTGATTGCGGATGTTCCCGACACATGACGAGCGATCTTAAGCATTATCAAACTTTGTTGCAAGTTCATTAGCCTTTGTCGATTCGGGAATGATCACTGGCGACTATCATGGGCTACGGAGATTACATCAATGGCAACATCAAAATTATCGGGGTTTATTATGTGGAAGGCCTCGGTCACAATCTCTTCTCGATGGAGTCGGTTTTGTGATGGAGATTTGGAAGTTGCCTTTAGGGAGAAAACTTGTTTCATTTGTGATCTACAAGGAAACAATCTTATGTCTGGCACCCATGATTCAAGTCTTTATCCAATCTCAATGCAAGACATGATTTCTTCATCTCCCATCATCTACTTTCAAAGGCTACATCTACAAAATCTTGGCTATAACACGTCGTCTCTCGCATTTAAACTTTCAAACCATAACCAATCTTGCACGATACAAACTTGTTGAAGGTCTCCCAGATTTTGGTATTCTAAAGATCACCTTTGCTCGACTTGAACAAGGGAAAAGCAATCGTGCTCACTTTCCTTCAAAGGTGGAACACTGACTCACGACATGTGCTTCATCTTCTTCACATGGTTGTGTGGCCCGATCTTGCGTCACGAGGCGATTAATGGCAAACACTACATATTGGTAATTGTAGATGACTACTCGAAGATGGACTTGGGTTTATTATCTTCGTAGTAAAGATCAAGCTCCATAGATGATCATCACCTTTCTCACGAAAATTCAAGTTCGACTCGGAACACGGTCGGACAAATCGAGCGAGACAAAGGCACCGAATTTGTGAATCAAACTCTTGAGCATATTATGAGAAAGTGGGAATTGAGCATCGAACATCCATTGCCTGAACACGGAACAAAAGCGGAGTTGTTGAAAGGCGAAATCGTCGTTAGTGGAAGTTGCAAACGATGTTAATAAATGCTAAACTTCAAATTACTTGTGAAATTTTGAAGCCGTGTCAATGCATGCTACACTCGAGAATCGATCAATGATTACCAAGCGCCGCAACAAAACACCTTATGAGCTTATCCACAACCGTAAGCAGAATCTCAAACACTTTTATGTATTTGGATCCCTTTGTTATCGAATAATGATCGTGATGACTTTGGTAAGCTCAAAGCCAAAGTCGACATTGGAGTCTTTGTTGGATATTGTGAAAACTCTAAAGGTTCTGGGATGCGGAATCGGTGGTACAAGGAGATTATGGAAGCGATTCATGAAAATTCGATGAGCTTCTGAAATGGCTTACGAGCATAACAACTTGGAACCGGTCATAACCGTTTAAACTTCCTCAAACCCCATCATCATTAAACCTAGTTTACAACTTACTCAGCGTCAAATGGAAAAACTATTTGCTCCTACATTTAGTGATGATATTGATGAGCGTGCTCGGATGTATCAAATGTTTCCATTGCTCAACACGATCATAATCTAATACGATACACTGCTACAACAACTCTTGTTGAGGAAGCACCACCGTTGATTCTACAACAACGATCGAACAAACCGCATCAATGGCGAACCGGTGATGATATTCGAACAATGAAGTACCCCACTGCAGATTATGATCCAAATCGTTTTCAATCCGTTTGCTAATGAAGCGCCACACCGATGTTGCGGAATCATCACAAGCCATTTGAATCCTCCCAATCTGCGAGAATGTATATCAACATCAACCCTCCACACATCGTTGGACTAAAGACCATCCTCTAGTGAACATTATTGGCAACTGAATCAACCGATCGTAACTAGACAAAGACTTGGGTGACGGTGAACATTGCATTTATGCAACTTACCGTGCCAAGTGAACCAAAACATTAAAGATGCCATAACATATGACAAGCTGGATTGAATCCATGCAAGAAGAACTCAATCGGTTTAAGCGACTTGAAGTATGAGAATTGGTTGAAAGACCAGCGGGTCTCGTCATTGGTCTCAAATGGAATTGGAAAAACAAATTGGATCTTTGAAGGAACCGTAATCGAGAAATAAGTCACGTCGGTGGCTAAGGGTTATAAACAAGAAGAGTGTATTGAATTTGAAGAATCATTCGCTCCGGTTGCTCATCTTGAGGTTTTGTCGGATTTTTACGGCGTTTGCGGCTCACATGAACATCACGGTCATTCGGATGGATGTCAAAGCGCTTTTCTTAATGGAAAAGCGAAGAAATGGTCTATGTTAGCCATCCGGAAGGATTCATTGATCGAGTTCCCGAACCATGTCTACAAAGGTGAACAAGGCTCTACGATCTCAAACAAGCCCCTCGGGCGTGGTATGATGAGTTATCATCCTTTCTCCTATCTACTTAATTTGTCAAAGGATCGGTCGACCTACACTTTTCATACAATATCACGGGCACACATTTTAATCATTCAAATTTATGTGGATGACATCATTTTAGGTCAACACATCTAAAATATAAGCAGCTTTTTCAAAACTTATGAAAAACATTTTGAAATGTCCATGATGGATGAACTTACGATCTTTCTGGGACTACAAGTTCATCAATCACCCGTAGTATTTTCTAAGTCGGTCAAAATATGCCCTTGAAACTTTAAACAAAAATGGAATGCAAAGCGGTGACAATTATGCCACTCCAATGGCACACACTAAAGCTGGCGGATTTGCATGGGAAATTGGTTGACCTACCAAATACGAAATATCATTGGGTCTCTCGTATATATAACGACCGATGGACGATATTATCTTTCTTTGTATATCTTTGCTCCGTTATCGATCGCGACCAGCTGAAACTCACCTCTCGAGGCTAAAGAATCCTCCAGATACATCAGGGAACCATTAACTTGGGGATCACGGTATCAGAAGGATTACGGTTTTGAACTAATAGCTTTTAGGCGTTGATCACGCGGGTTGCTTAGATTCTCGGAAAAGTACTTGGGGAGCTTTACAATTTCTTGGTGATAAGCTGGTGTCATGGCAATCGAAGAAGAGGATTGTACATGTTGTCCTCATGAAGCATAATATGTAGCCATGTCGGTGTTGTGCTCAAGTCATTTGGATGCGAACAAAACTCGAAGACTATGGTTACGTGTTGTGAGAATCCCAATGTCTTTGCGATAATCGAAGTGCTGTGCGATCTCATGCAACTCATCAAACATTGAAGTCTAAGCGCATCGATCTTGATATCATTTCATCAAGGAGCATATGGAAAAGTGCAGTTGAATTATACTTTGTGGGTACTAAATACCAATGGCGGATCTTCTCACCAAAGCCTTAGCTCACCTTTAGGTTTCTTGAGTTGGTCCACGGATTGGTATCGGTGTTTGACTCGGAGGAACTGGATGAACTTTTAAAACAATCTTAAACCGATCAAACACCAAAACCTCTTTTGTAAATATTTTCAAAAACAAAATACAAAATATAAAATCGATAAAATTCAAAAATATTCTCTATCTAATTTCTTTCACACATGGCAAGTACAAATCTTACATCAACACTTTACTCTTTCAAAATTGATATTTTTCGGTCAAGTGTTGAGGGAGAAAATAAATATTTTCATTTAATAAAACCTTGTACTTACATGTTACCTATTAGGTAGTATCTTTGTTAATGGTGGTGCATTTAGGTTCTTGACACTCCCGGACTCAAATTTATAAAATTTCATTATTATTAAGTAGAGGGGGTGTTGTCAAGATTCTTTTCAAATATCATTCTTTACGTAACTAAAGCGGAAGTTATGGGCTATGGATGAAAGTGGTTGAGGTGGAGGGACTAAAGTTGTCAAAAGTCTAAAATATTTTTTAACAAAAACCTTCCACCAACTAATCTTCCACATTTAATACATTCATTTAATACTTCAACCACCAATCCTACGCCTATCATTTCATTTTCAAATCCATGTTATAAACCTCCAATCTGTAAGTGTTTAAATGATCTTTGTGTTATTACAAACAATGGTTTTTTATTTCATAAACATCCAACGGGTACTTTTTGAGTTTGGGATGATTTGTTGTTCTACGCGTATGCGTTAGAACACAAAATCATCATTGAATGTTTATGATGGACGTTATTGTGTCAAAACGTTTAAAATCAAGTGTTATACACATTTTCAACATCAAAATCTACCCAAAAAACGATTTCAATCATTGTTCAAGATTATGGTTTATGCGTGGATTTGGGCGTTTTCATTTGAGAGTGTTTCTGGTCAATTAGATGGTTGTGTTATGCTTTAGACATGTTTAATTGATAAAATCCAAACTTGAATCATACCCAGAAACAACAAATGTTGAGAAATTGAAATTTAGGGTTTATGCTCATATGAAATGGGTATTTTTGATTCACAAGTTTTGATGTTAAAACTTGCTTAGAACAACTCATTAGGCATCTAAGATATCCGAAATCATTTGATGTCATTTCTATGGCTAAATCTTTTAATCGTAAAATTGAGTTCTTAGGGTTTAGCCTTTACGCGTAAGATTGTTTTACGCATAAGCTGTTTGGACTTTTAGTTCCTATGAAAACCAAAAGGATTGAATAATATGTTGATAAATGTGTTATGATGAACTTGTTTCGAGGTTATTCAGCGTGAAATATTCATAATCAAGGTTAAGCGTGCTCCTACGCATAAGGATCACCTTGCAGCGTGAATGTTACACATAAGAGTAATCTTCGCGTAACCTTCGCATAAGGTTCTACAAAGGGACTACGGCGTAACCTATGAAGGATATGCGTAAGCGGTGAATCTTACGCCTGGGTTCACTCTTGCGAGTAAGCCTTGCGTAGCTCCCGTATGATTACTCGTGGCTCATGCCTAAGGCTCTCTTTCCCTCAGCGTAACATTTCTTACGCGTAAGTCAAGATCCCACGCATAAGCTTGTGCCTCACAGCGTATGGTTTCTTTGTTTACGCATAAGCTTGCAAATCCTACGCCTAAGCCTAATTTCTTAACCAAAATTGTGAATTGTTACGTACAAACTTGTAAACAAATAAATCATAACGTCACGAAACCAAAATGTCACTAATAAATGGTAAATATTTTGTGATAATATGTGAAAATTTGGACTTCATAACTAAAGTTAATAAATTCACGATACTTTTAACGATTACCTTAGACTATTGGACAAACAAGTGACATTGGACTGTAACATTCATCAACATAACTTATTCAATAATAAACAATAAAATCAAATTTTTGACTAACGTAATGTCTTCGATATGTTGGTTCTTTTGGCTAAATATCTTTCGGATCACGATATGGGCGTCGAAATGGAAAATGTTGATGCACCAAATGTTCTCTCAATGGAAGACATCTTCCCAGCGGTTACACAATGAAGATTGGAAAGAACAACCTCGAGTCGATTTGATAACTTCACATATTACGAGTCTTCTTGTTAGATTGCGGTGGATATTCGAAGACTCACCCATACGAACATGCTCCTGAATTACGCTCTTGTCTTGGGAGATCTATGTTCACCAATTCTAGCACACGATACAAAGGTCAAAGGTCAAAGTCTTTGTGACGGTGACGCTTACCACAAACAAGTCACCATCACTCATGCGGTTTAAAACATTCTTCTTCAACCATCGAGCCTCACGGGTTCTCTGCTACTCTACGGAAGAGGTGGTTCTCCAATTCATGGTGGACATCGGCTATGATGAAGCTTTGGATTTATCACAAAAACTCCTCGATGATCTCAAGAATATTCCTCGACCATGGAGAACAGCTTGTACATTATGATTTCTAAATCCGTTTCGGGACGTGTGATGGCTACGAGCATCAAAGCTCATGGAACTTCAAATCTTTTGGGGCATGGTCAACATGAAACACATCGAATTTGCGGACTCGATGCAGGGACGACATGATGACTTACACGAAAGGCTGGCTCCAAGATCCCTTATGTCGAGATACAATATTGTTGATCAAAAGTTCTTGAAACCAATCGGATATTCCATAAAGACTTGAAGACCCAACCATCACTCATGCTACTTGAACCCATACTCAACATGGTAAGATTCAAAGAGTCAACCACGAAGAAACATGGTGTAGTGTTGCGGATTATCTTCTTTCGGATGTTATCAAAGGACTTCAATCGTACAAAGCGATATCGTAGCGATTGAAGAAGGCAAAGTAGGTTTCATTGATGTTAAGTCTTACGGTACACTGTTAGGAAGGCAGGAGGCGATGCGAGGAAGTGTTATAAGCAGGAAGTCCCTCAGTATCGAGGAATCCTTCCGTAAAGGAAAATTCCATCAAAGGCGCTATCCTATTCCTAAGCGAACCAAAGCGATGGAAGAGGACTCGGAGGACACTAAAGCAGATGAAGAGATTATCTACTCGAAATGCGCAGCGATGATACTCTAACGATCGCAAAAACCTCTCGGTCCCGGTCGACAGGGAAAACTCCATTGCTTGAGCAAGAAGAGTGCTCGGAAGAACCCTTTGGATGAAAGCGAGACTACGAGAAAGAAGCTTAAGAACCTCGAGACTCCAACATGTTGCTAAAGAGTTCAATACAACAAACTCGTGGTCTCGGAGGGTCAAATGGTGGGGCACTAACTACACGGTTTACGATGCGGTTAATCAACCCGATAAGGGCCGGTACCACCACCACGAACAACAACAAAAGCAACTAGTGGATTCTATCATCTATGACTTTGAGGAACCATTAATGGAAGTCGAGAAAATTCTGATGAAGATGTTGAAATTGCTGACTAAAGAAAAAGTCGAAAAGAAGCTCAAGCTCAGCGGATGAAGAAGCTAGGGTTAAAGGCGCAAAAAGGCTCAAGGCGAAAGGAAGCCAATGATTACATTCTTGATAGTCACGTCTGACAAGGAACAAACTTACGAGCCACCAAAGGACCACGAGCCTCCTCATGTCTCATCATCATCGGGCTCATCTTCTCACTCATCCTCCACCATCAAAGCAACCACCAGTTAGCATCTAGATCCATTAAAACTAGCAGACACTTGGGCATCCCGAGCAAAGACAAAGATTGTTAAAGTTGTCAAGCAAGTAAGGAAAAAAAACGTAGTCAACAAACTAAATCAACTCGTGACAAAGTCAATCTTCTTCAACAAGGGATAAGCGAGATGTTGAGAGAGCAGAGCAGATCCGAGTTTCTCAATCGAGATGTCGGTGAAATGAACAAGGCGATTAAGGAATATACTCATAAGTTCCTACTCGACATTGTTCACAGGTGACAAGAGAGATGTTCACGAGACAACTCTATCAAATCTCATGCGGTTGGTCAAGCAAACAATAAAATCAATGCCTTTATCCATAACAATCAACCCAGCGGAGTGCGAAAACATCTCCGATCTGAAAATGGTTTCCAAGCTGGTATTACAAATGTCAAAGCGATGCTTAGCGTTTACTTCGTGAAGGTAAAGCTTTGACGCATTCTTTGGAATACCAACTTAAAGCGTCATGCAAAGCGGTTTGAAAGGCAAAAGCATCAAGAGGCGATGATGATCGGGATAAGGATAAAGAGTCAAGCAGAAGAAGTCGATGACTCCTCCTCTATGCCACCTCCACCCCAAAAGACCTCCACGAAGAAGATCTCCTCCGTTCTACTCCTCTTGAGAAACCTCGGGACTCGAGTTACCACCCCAAACAGAGAAAACAGGTGATCATTTGAATACCTTTGGTGGTGACGATGAAGATGTCCACAGCCCCAACAACAACCCGCCTCTTACGCACAACAAAGAAACCGGAATCATCATCAAAGCTAAAGAAAAGAATAAGAAGACCGTTGTTGTCTCATGGCTAGATGAAGACACAACCGAAGAATCTGTTGGTTTTAGACTTGTTGATGCCACCCTTCATTACCGGAAGGTCAAGAAATGGTAGATGGCCGTACTGATGGAGCATGTGAAGCTTATTAGGGAAAAGTTTAACGTGAAGAAGATGACTAAAGGCAAAGTTGAGGCGAATCAAGAATGATGCATTTCAACTACTTAAAGGCATTTCGAAGAGTGCAATTGAAGTCGAATATCATCTTGATAACATTACGCGAGCCATGTCTAACAACATTGATTGGCTCGATCACGAATCAAACATTGACTTCACCGGACGAACAAAGCTCCATACTACCCGACTAGACCAAACCTCTACTACTATTGGCGAGCGGATCAACCCAAGATTCCATTCCGCTATTTCTTCAACAACGACATAGAGTTTCTTCTACATGGTAGCGATGTCTACAATAAATCGCTACATCGCTCCTCCCTTTCCGTGACAATATACTCCAACAACATAGCCATCGAGGAATCGCGCACACATGTTTCGCGACAAAGTGGAAAAGTATGACATCGATTCTTTGTATGGATTCATCATTGGCACGGCAGCGAGAATCTACTACAAAAGTTGTCGGGTTCTTAAGTCGAAGAAGGAAGTGTTCGTTGAAAAGCGGATCATTGCAATTCAACATGTTACCCTTTCGTCAAAGTGGGACTACATTCCTTAAGAAAATAGTGGCTGACGACAAGGCGAAGAGAATATGACTTATGTGAGCGGATTTTTGAGATTATCGCTAAATGACATTGAAGATATATATCTCGCCAAGGTACAAGAGACGAATCGATATTTCTCTACAACTATCGAGCGAGTACATCAAGTCATTACTAATCTTCATCGAAGCATTGTGATCCAAGAGCGTATAGAAGATATTCAACTTGCCGTGGAATCATACGAGCGCGTTAATCTCGCAAAACCACATTTCGATCTTCCGGCATAAACCAACTTGCTCAATACACCTTATCAAGAAACCATTTAGGGTAGTCTCTGATGAACTACACCACAATTGCTTCATGGCGTGCAAGAGCTACACAAGTTTGGGATCACACATTGAAGAAAGTCGGGGCGGTTTAGCTTATCGGTTAAAGGAGATACATGAAGGCATAGGGTCACGAAGAGATAGAATTCGAGGAGAGAATGGATGTTAAGAAGATCATCAGCGGATTGATGAAAGGTTGTTTAGGTGGGATCGGTTGAACATTGGAGAGTTTCATTGGTGGCCGTCAATCATATCTCTCACGGCTATCAGCGTCGAGCATTCCGGGAGTTATTCTTTGGAATACCTAATTCTCTGGTACCCTTGATGCATTTCTCTTATCATTATTTGGATGTGTGATTTATAATGACAATGGCTTGTGCACACATAACGATTACAACCTACTTGTAATGAAAGGACCACGTAGTGCGGCTTGATTACCACAATCCTTATAAAGGGTGAAAGCTTCTTACTTTTGAGTAAAACTAATCAAAACTTTCATTTTCAAAGTTTTGCTCAAAGGACAAGTACTTCCCTTATGTTTTCAAAACCTCAAAAGTAAATATCAACTTGTTGAGGGGAGTATTTGTAAAAACTTTGCTCTCAAAATTTTTCTTCGTGGTAATCTTCCATGAAACTCAAAATGGACATATTCGATATCAAATTTAGTCAAAATAACATTTATATGCCATTTTGAGGGAGAAAAATTATGTGATAAGAAATATGTTGTAAATTGCCAATGAATCGTGGTGCTATAAAGACTTAACCAATGAATTGATGAGATCTTAAATGTTAGTAACTCGACAAGACTAGTCAGGACGGGTAATAATTTCAAGCTAGTTATTAGTGATGTAGCGTGTCTATGAAAGGACTTGTCCTAGTAGAATGTACCATTAGAAACTCTTGGTGACATGAACTTTGTGGGTTTGACAACCTTTCAGGTTTGTCCACACCTTCAAGGTAGTTATTAGAGCTAGTTGTCACCTAAAAGCTGAAAATGTAACTCCTTAACTATACAGCGTAACTTGGTGTCTCGAGATTGTCTATCTAGAGTTAATCAATTCAAAGTCGCTCCTCTCTCCGTGTAGATTTACGTCAAAATACTTAAGCACGATTGGAGGAGTATTTACGCAAAATCCTAAACTCTCAGCGGTGGTACTAAAGCTTTTATTCATAACCATTGTGAGAGATTTTCAAAGAAATTGGTTTTATGATAACATAGGTTAGTCATGGGTTATAAGGTGACTAAGGTTAGGAATAACCGTCCTAGGATCCGCTTGATAGGAGGATCTACCGAGAAACCACCAATAGTTAGAATTAGAAGTCCTTAGGTATGATTATATAAAAGAAAATGAGAATCGGAGAAAAAAGGAGTTGAAGAATTAAAAGAAAAGTAAAGAAAAGGGTGAAAAGAAATAGCCCTCAAATTATTCAACTTTGAAGCGAGACAAGGGTTCAATTTATATGCTCTGGTTAACATTTGATAGCGTCGGTATTGAAGATCAAAGTCATCATGGACCCGATGATGCATGCACTAAACCTTCTTAGCCATAAGTTTCTCTCAATGAGAGGCTTGTTTCATTCTCACGGGGAACCCTACGAAAACTATCGGCTTTCTCCTGAGATTCTTGGTATTGAAACAAGGAGACCCTCTCCCAGTCTCATTCGGGAAAACCAAAGCGCACTATTGAGTCTAGAGCCACGAGATTCATCAAAGATCTCTTAGGTACACTTGACATTTCATCACTTGTGGATTCAACAATAAGGGCCTTAAGTGATACATTATCGAGTCTACGGATCTTAGCAATTTATAGAGAACATTTATGAGAGGTTCACAAATGTGATCCTCGGTGATTGAATGGAAACTCACACAGGGTCAACATCAAACATTACGACGCGGTCACTTCGGTAACTCCTTGTGGGTTCGCTTAGTGTATCTCAAAGCGGTCTGATCGTGGGGTGATACTTGATGTACCTCGACTCATCGAGCTTAGGGTGTACTTGATACATCGCGTTATCTCACTTGTGGGACTCAGTTCGAGAGCGACCTTTGTGAAATTAAAGTCGTGTTTTCACACTATGTTGTTAACACACTCAAAGTTCAAACTTATGGCGTTGGATTATTTCTAACCCATGTTTTATGTTTTCTTCTTATGGATGCTCATGGTGGAAAAGATCGTGCGGATTCTCCACATGCTCATACCAACATCAACTCTAATGAAGTTCTCTCAAAGGCAACACAAAGTCGAGAATGATTCTTAGTCAAAGCCAAAGAATCTACAAAGTTTAAAGACTAAGAGAACTACATAAGTAAAACCAACGTCAAAAGGCGTGTGAGCATGTTGGAGAAAGAC
>CM040243.1:240112338-240161947 GCA_022545495.1 Chrysanthemum lavandulifolium | reverse complement strand
AAAATCAAAACATCGTTTAAAATTAGTGATAGCGTTTATTTAATATAGTTAATCTTTTAATTTCCTTTAATTTGCATTTAAGCCCCTGTAATTTATAAAATAACTCAAAATCCTTCGATCACTATCCCAGCCGTTACTCGACATCCGATTGTGTTAAACACCGGTCATCCTCCGTGGGACTTAACGACCGGAATCCACCGTATTCTCCGATCTAAATTGCATTTGGTGTGTGATTTGTTTTAAGTTCTTACAGCTAGCCATTCACAAATGGCTAGCTCATGATGAGAAAACTTGGGCGCTTTGCACCAACCACTTATTTTTCGAACATCAACGTGCTCATCAAGCTTCACTTTGAAGATCCACTGAGAGCAATGATCATAGCACAACTGAACTGGTACTAATTCCCATACATCTAGACGATCGAACTCATGAATTTCTTCTTGCATTGCATTAAACCGGCTATCCTCGGACATTGCGCTTTTAACATCTTTTGGTTCGATCTTGGAAATACCGAGTGAAGAAGCACCATAAGGCATCAAGAGCTAATTTTTTTCGAGTTGATACGAACGAGAAGGATTCCCAATGATGTTATCTAATGGATGGTCATGTGTCCATTTTCTAATGTGTTCGTGGTTGTTGTTGAAGGACCGATGTAGCAGAGTTTATATCCCCGATGAAGATGGTTCGAGATGTTGGTTCGGGGCAAATATGTTTTCAAATGGAGCATCTTCGGAGTAGCAAAGGGATTAACTTCATCATTGATGCCGTAAACATTTCCATGATGTACGTTCAAGAATGATTATTTGTTGATGAGACCGAGTGAGTGAGCAGCAGCTTCTTGACTTAAAGATATTGAGGCGTAGAGTTGACTTCATTGACGAGGATAGAAGCAACCTCTGCTGATTGAGTTGATAGATCGCTGGCACTTGGCTCATAATGTTCATCAAACATTGGATCAAACAATTTCTTCAAATCATCTTCGGATGGAGGTACATATGGAGTTCATTGGAGAAGAATTTGGTACAAGGATGAACCAATGGGATTGTTATGAAACGGGTCCGAACCTGGATTGTCTAGGAGCCATTTGACCGGACAAACTCATCGAACGAACGTGAATAGTTTCCATGATATCTCGAGTTCTTTTGTTGTAGATTCGTAACCCTTCTTGTTTGGTGCATAACCTACAAAAACTCCAATGTCTGTTTTAGCTCTTAATTTACCTAAATCTTGACCGTCATTTGTTGGATAGCACAAAGCACCAAACACACGAAGATAGGATAAATCGGGTTTTCTTTTATGAACAAGTTCATATGGAGTTTTTCCATGAGAGGTGTGAATAAGGAACGATTTTGGGTGTAGCAGCAAAGGGCAATGGCTTGACCCATAGAAACATTGGAACCTTTGAATAAATTAGCATTGTTCTTGCGGCTTCTACAAGAGTTCGATTTCGTCTTTCAACTACACCGCTCGCTGAGAAGTTCGAGAACACTTCTTTGATGACCGATTCCAATACTTTCATAAAATTGAATTAAGTCTCTGCTAACTAACTCGTGCCATTGTCGGTTCGAACAATTCTAACCGTGTTGTTAAAACAAACACGAAGTTGCTTGATAAGTTTGATGATGACGGCTGGAGTTTCATCCTTAGTCCTCAAGAACTTTACCCAAGTAAATCTAGAGTAGTCATCAACAACGACTAAAAATATATCTCTTCCCATTAATCGTTTGCACTCTCATTGGTCCGCACAGATCCATATGAAGGGTATGAAGAACTTCCATTACAGAGTTTGTGTGTTTTGGTTTGTGGGCATATTTCGTGCTTTTTCCCAATTGACAAGCTGAGCAAAGATGATCTTTCTCATATTTTAATCTGGGTAAGCCTCTGACAAGATCCTTTCTGGAAAGATTGTTTATGGTTCCGAAGTTCAAGTGATTGAGACGATGATGCCATAACCAAGATTTTGTTTTAGAAGCCTTTGACAAAGAAGCAAATTGGAGAGGACTTCATCATATCATCGATAGAGATGGTGTATAAGTTAGAACCTCAAGTGCCTCTTAATAATTCCACACCATCAAGTTCTCTAACGAAGCAAGTATGTTTCAGAAAAGCCACTTCAAGATCGGAATCACGTAATCGACCAATGAAAACAAGTTATGACCAAGACCTTCCACATAGTATACCCGGAAATTACACTATCTCCACCACATAATCACCATATCCCATAATAGCTCCAAAATGGTCGTTTCCGAATCTAACAGGTTCCAATAAATTTACTCACGAAGTTCATGAGCGTGACCGGTCACCAAATATATGCTTGAACGACTGAGTCCAAATACCGGAGGACGATTTATACGACCGCATTTGAACACGCACAAGAATGGATAATCGATAATTTGGAACCCCATGAACGATTGGGTTCCGCTTGGTTAGTACACATTATTGGAGCACCCACATCGATAATAGGAGATATGACCTCATTAGTATTGGTTGCAACACTAGTAGTGACAAAGTGGACCTGTTTGAGGTATGTTCACTTAAAGGTATGATTCTACCAAAGGGCTTCCATTTCTTAGAAGGTATGGATCTAGACAACTTAGGGCAAGATTCATTTAATTTGAATATTACGCCAAGAGGTTTCATTGATAACCCATATTGCTAAATTTTCTTCCGTAGGCTTCAACATTGCTAACCTTTTTCTTTTAGGCTTCCAGATCTCCTTAACATGTCTAGCATTTTTATATTCTTGATCGAGTATTATCAACATTAATCACCTCATTCTCGTAACATTTATGATTAAGACCGTAAATCAAACAGTCATTACATATTTTGCAAAAGGCGGAGAATTTGAATTAATTACAAGACGCTTATAGCTAATACTAGAATCAACACGATTCGCTTTATTCATCAAACTTATTCTTCCTAGGGTGTTCTTCTACTAGCTTTTCTTCAACACTTTTGGTTGGCAAGATCCTATTTCACATTGTATTGCACGAAGGCTTTGACCGCTAACCTTAGAATTGCCGATTACTCCCGTAGAAGGAACAACAGGAATATTAGTTGGTGAAACTACACCGTGCCTTGGTGGTCTAGAAGTCTTTGGGTTCAAGTTTTGTGAGGCATATTAAAAGTCACATTCTTATCCTTAGGCATAGAACTGGTGCTACTATTCTATCTCGCCTATTGCTAAATTTCGGACATGTGATAATTATGTACTCTAAGAGTTCTTGAGATCGTTTGGCATCCATGCAAGCATAGGCAATGGTACTATCAAGAGGTTTTTCTAATCTTTCATCTTCAACAATCTCACGAAGACCCTTTAAACTATCCTTAAGAGATGAGAGATATGCTTTATGTGCAAGTTCATTATTCCTAATGGGTGGGGGAATATATAACATATCAATAGCATACTTATCACAATCAGAGACTTTAGGAACAGAGTACTTGCAATTGGGGATTGGCAACTTTCCTTTTACCTCACTCTTAAGATCCTCAAAGTCATTAAGTAAAGAAGTTATCTTTTCAATTTGTTTATCATGTGTAACTTTAAATGAATCACATAACTCTTTATTTTGATCATTAACCTTGAATTTTCGCTTTAAAACAAGCATTTTCCTTTGTAAGTTATAAATGATGTTTTGAAGTTGGAAATTCGAGAATCTAAAGGTGGTGGCACACGGGAACCGATTATATCCCTCTTTTCACCTTTCGGTTGTGAAATTTGAGCTTTCAACCTTTGATCGTGTTATAATGAGCTCGAATTTGTTCATCACGCTTGTTGATTTCAAAAATGCATCAAACTCAGAGCATCGACGATGTCTTGATATTTGAGGTTTTAACATTTTCTTTGAGATGTTGATATTTTAATTGCAAAGCAAAATGTTCAACTTCTAATTTTGAAAGATGTTTAACCGATTATCATGATCATCCTGCTCAATTTTCTCATGCAATTTTGAATTCGCTTTTTCAAGCTCAATGACACGATCATGGGAAACTTTTAAAGCAATGATAATTCATGAAATTGAGATGCGATAATAGAAGAATTCAGAGCAACATAGAAGACATCTTGAGCAACACATTGAGAGATCAAGTTCTCATTTAGTATATGCGATTTTTCCTTTCAATTTCATTGTATTTTAGTTCTGCTCATAATCATTGACTTCAACTATCATTGCATCGAATTCCTTTTCCATTTCTTTAATATCGTTGTTTATTCCAATTTTAAGACTCTCAAATTGTCCTTTTAATAGTTTAAAGAAAGGCATGACTTGGTTAAGTAGCATTCTTTCATTTGCTCAAACCCTTTCCTCCTCAAGAATTCTGGGTGTGATTCTCTTCTTACACGCTTTCTCAAAATCAACAAACAAATTGATAAACAACATATAGGTGATTAAGGTCCCGCTATTAGTGGCAATAGATCTAGGAACTAGGTGCATTGGTGTATTAGAGGATACTGCTGCTTTTGGCAATTTCCTAAGGGAGGGTTAGAGATAACAAGATTCTTTGCTTTTGCTTATCTAAATCCATTTTCCAAAACACTTGTTCGTGGAGTTAGAAGTGTCCGAGTCTTAAACTTGTTTAAGGAGATCCGATTTTCCTTAGTGTAATCATGAGGTTTGATCGTTATGTTATTCTTTTTACACTCGTGATTTTCAAGCTTCCTGCTCATTTTCTCCTAGTGACTTCATCGATTTCTTATCTTCCTCGGCACTCAACGCAACTAGGTTTCGCCAGGCTTAAGGATTTCATTACCATCATAAAGTACCTTATGAGCACTCTAGCCTTTTAATAACCTCGTGACTTGGTTCCTCAACAAGGAACGCTATGCTTATCGCTTAAGATTCTATGCTTAGTGATCATGTGAGCGATCGAATGGTATTCCCTTGTACGCACAACTTATTCTCAAGTTTGTTTTTCAAAGTTTTAGATTGGAAAAATCATTCAAAGTTTTGATTCCTTAGCATTGAGTTCTTGTAAGCATTTTCACATTTTCTTGAAGTTCTTGTTTTTGCTAAGCAGTTTTAGAAAGCTTTTCTTGTAAGGAGTTTAACTCTTGTTTTAATACTTCTTCTAAAATTGCTTTTTCGATAATTGCACGCGCATTTGGTTATCCATATCCCGCTCACGGTATTTAACTCAAACTTAGCACTGTTCATAAATAGCAACTAGTTCCTTATAGGTATTGAGCTCGATGGTCAAGGAATCATCATCACAAATGCAAAGATATTCATCATGCATGCATTCATTGTTAATTGCGTAAGATTCATCACTAGGTACAACAAGATCATCATCTTGTTTCACATATTGTTCATATGGGATAAAATTGTTATTTCCATATTTTCAATATCCGACTCAATGATTTCGATAGATTGTACTTCATGGTGAATCTTTTGCTCATCAACCACATCATATAGTTTGAGTACCTCTTTAATGATGGATTCCTTGGATGGATCGGCTTGTTGAGATGAAGAGGTCATTGAGAGATATTAGCCATGAATATAGTTTGTGCACATGGTTCATCATCAACGTCCGAGTCAAATGCATCACGGTTTGCAACTTGAAAGGCGTGGGATTGTTCTCGAGCATCATGCACCGTTGTTCGTCCACATCTCCATCATATGTTCTAGCATTCCCATCGACAAGAACAAACAGCTCCTCTTCATTCAACATTACACCATTATCTTGTGCTTGAACCAACAACATCTTGTCCTCAAGTATTCTGCGTTTTGAGGCGTTTTGGTTGAGTATGCTTCCTAGCAATGTGCCTTCTTCACCACAGCTTGTTGCACTTGATTGGCTTTGCTTGACCACGGTTTCCATTCCTTCCGCACTCGATTTCCAAAGATAGCCTCTACCACTCCACCTCTTCCTTGTTCAGACCGCTTTCTTGAACTGGTTGAACATTAACTTTTCCATCTCGATCAAAGCATGGTTGTGTAGATTGGATGCGCCCCGATCTCATTGTTGGTGTGAAGTCTGTTGGTATGTGGGGAGAAGGTTAAGTTTTGTTTAACCATAAGAGCCAATTTATTGATAAAGTGCTCCATGACTTCATCAGAGTTAGGTTGCTTATATCTCGAATCAGAAACGGGCTTGTGATTATCAATTCCAGTGGGTGTGACTTGTGATGCTTTGGTGAAAAATGCAGTTGTATCATTTGATGAGCTTGTTTCTCCTGGTTGAGATTTGAACTGTTCTAGAATCCTTTTTCAAACATAGCATGTTTCTCATTCGAAGAAGGAAGGCATACAATTGCTCATAGTTGGTGTTCTTTAGTCCTTTTGTAAGCTTCATGTAGTGACAAACTTGTGCCATTCGGGATTCATATTGTTTACTTAATTTTGAGTTCAAATTGAATGTTTGGCATAGTCATCTTGATATTCCTCATATCATTCACCGCCTTGTGGAATCTCACGTAATATTCATAAACACCTTCTTCAAGTTTCATCTTAAAGGGCTCAAATTCATCATACTGTTGTGATTCTCTCTTCGATAGTCAATTCGAACCCGAGAGAAGCATCATGACATTATCCCAAAGCGCCTTGGCTTCAGTGTTGTGATTGATAAGCTTGTAGATATCTTTTGGAAGACCTTGAAGAATAATATTTGAAGCCACGATATCGAGATCGAATCTCTTTTTCTCCTATCGGTGAGTTCATCATACATCTTAGGTCTATCCATTCCATAGACTATTGTTCCATCTGCAGCGATATCAATCATGTCTCTAGTAGTCTCAACTCGATAAGGTCCTTCATCAATAGACTTAAGGATGTTAACCCCATTCTCCTTTCCTAAGCAATGCAAATTTTGATTCTTTGTGACCAAGACTCATAGTCGATTCACAAGCATAGAGGACGAGTATCGATCTGCGCAACTTGCACATCATCAAGAACGGAAGACATGTTTAAATTCTACGGATTTTACAAATCTTTGACTTAACCGGAAATAGATACTTTCACGGATTTTACAAAATCAAGAGATAAAACATAAAACTTCGCACTTATGCGTAGAACAACAGAGTTACGTAGGAACTTATGCGTAGGAACTTATGCGTAGATGAGAGCTACGCTAGACAAGTTCTGCAGAAACTTACAACTTACTTAGTAGACACAAGCTACGCCAGAGCGAGTTACGCCAGACTAGAGCTTACGCCAGAGTTTTAAGGGTAAAAGGCTTAAGTTTATGCGTAAACCAAAACTTAGGCGTAAGAACCTTGCGCGAAGTTTCCCTTAGGCGCAAGGCAAGCTTATGCGTAAGAAAAAGCTTATGCGTGGGAATTGTTCACGTGAAGTTTATGCTTATGCGTAGACTTAGGGTTTTAACCACAAAAATCTCTTACACTTCACAAAGGCACGAGATATCCAAAGTCGAAGTGTTTTCGTGCTTATCCAAGCAAGAATAACACCGAGTAATCACCGAAACGAAGATCAAGTGAAAAACACCTTCTGGCGTAGGGATTAGGGTTTTGATACGTGAGAAAGTACAAATTTTGCAAAACACGCTTTTATGGTCAAACCTTTTACTAAACTTGATTATGATGATGAAACAACCTTAAAAACACCAAAACAACAAAGTTTGAGGATCAAAACCACCTTTCTCTCTTATGCGTAGTACCGCACACCC
Organism: Chrysanthemum lavandulifolium; assembly: GCA_022545495.1. Classification (NCBI taxonomy): domain Eukaryota; kingdom Viridiplantae; phylum Streptophyta; class Magnoliopsida; order Asterales; family Asteraceae; genus Chrysanthemum; species Chrysanthemum lavandulifolium. Next base: position 240,154,327 of record CM040243.1, on the reverse strand, counting down.
TTATCCAAACACTCTTAAAACCAAGAAAACGTGTAAAGTTTGAACCTTTTGTAAGAAACCGAAAGTTTAACACCCAATAAACCTTAACCCATAAAAATCTTGGATTAAAAGTGTAAAATTAAAGCTTTAAGGTGCCAAAACTTTCGTATACGAGATAACAAACTTCGATAAAACTAAACCTTAACCAACGAAATAACAATCAAACCAAGAACATGAGAGATGGATAAACCATGGCTCTTGATACCATTTGTAGGATCTTGGTTTGATATACAATAGGTGCGGCGCCTTTAGGTTAAACGGTTTGAGAGAGAAAGAGGAGAAGATGGGAACCCTAGAGACAAAGAAAAATATATTATGAAGGTCCCAACCTTTGCCTTGGAGGCAAAGGGTATTTATAGGGTACAAACATAGGCGCCTACTTTAGGCTGTGGATCGTGCATACAGTGGGTAAAGACCCGTCTGGTCCTCCACGGTGTTACAAGGTAATCTAAATACTAACACTGAATAACTACGACTACGAGCTTTCTAACGAGTATACATACTTGAGGTGATCGACACTTTAAGTACTGGATTTACTAAATCCCAACAGACTGCTAGAATGAGTACAGACACTTTAGATATGATATTAGATAGTGTTAAAACCGGCAACAACCAAAAAGGTTTAGGTATTCAACAACTTGATCCATCAACTAGTGAAAGCAAAGAAACACAATTTGTTAAGGCACTAGAAAAACCACCCATTGTTGTGGCGGATCCCACGGATCCCATCAAAGGGAACCGGCTAGTGTTAAGCCGGGGATCCGTGGGTCTGCTTGTAAGCAAACAAATGGTAATAACGTAGCTTTATCTAGAAGGCGAATTTGTTATCGTTAATAGGAAGAAACCAACTCATGTCACCACTAGACAACCACCTCCAAAATATAATCCTACTTTTTCAAGAAACAATGCTCCATCTTTCTCAAAACCTAATCCATCTAGGATACCTAATAATGTTTACCTAAGAAGTAACCATCAAATGGGATGGAACCCAAATATGCAAAATGGTTTTCCCTTTCAAAACTTTGCTCCATGGAATGCATACTCATCTTATCCATACATGTCTAACATGAATGGAATGTTTAACACTAATGGACCCATGAACAAATGGGGACCAAACTCTTGAGTTTAATATTTTCTTAGGTATGCTTAAAGGTCGACCTAGACCCGGATGAATAAGTCAAGTATAGCGGGTGCACGAGGCACATGACCGGCAATAAAGATATATTCTCCACATATGAATCCTTCAATGGAGGTAATGTGGTGTTTGGAAATAGCAAAAGTAGAATCATCGGTAAAGGTACGATTTCGAACAAATATCTAACCATTAACGATGTGTGTCACATAGAAAACCTAAACTTTAACCTCTTAAGTATAGGACAAATATGTGATAAAAGTGCAATGTACTTTTACCAAAACCGTAGTAAGATATTAAAAATGGCATAACCATAGGAAGAGGTATTAGGAAACATGGAGTCTATGTCATTAAAATCGGTAATGAACCTAAAGACAAACTATGTCTTACCTCTATGGATGATACTTCGACCTTATGGCATCGAAGATTGGGTCATGCCAATATGCGACTTCTTCAATCGCTATCATCCAAAGATCTAGTAAGAGATCTACCTAAGTTAAAATATGAACATCACTTTTGTGATGCTTGTAATGTATTTATTTGGTCCATCCGCTATCCAAAGTTATGGAGGCAACTACTACACTTTGGTCATAGTGGATGATTATTCTAGGTATACATGGACAAAATTCTTAAAGAACAAAGCGAAACCTTTAATTATTTTGAAATATTAAGCAAAAGATCCAAAGACAACTAGGAAGTCCTATAGTGTCTATTAGGACGGATCATGGTAGGAATTCGATAATGAAGTGCAATTTAGAGCCTTTTGTGACGCTAATGGTATTACTCACAACTTCTCGGCTCCACGCACTCCACAATCGAATGGGTTAGTAGAAAGAAAGAATAGAACCCTACAAGAAATGAGTCGAACCATGCTTAATGAACAATCCATACCTCAAAAGTTTTGGTGTAATGCCGTTGATACTTCAACGTACATACTCAATCGAGTCTTAATTAGACCAATCTTAGGTAAAACTCCATATGAGTTACTCCGAGGCAAAAAGCCTACGTTAAATCACTTTTGAGTATTTGGAAGCAAATGTTTTATTCTTAACACTAAAGATTACCTTACAAAATTTGATCCTAAATCACCGAAGGTATCTTTCTAGGTTACTCTCCAAATAGCAAAGCTTACGTCATATTAAACAAAGAAACAATGAAGGTAGAAGAGTCATTAAATATAAAATTTGATGAAAGTCCACCCAAACCCTTTCCACCTCTTGTTGATGATGAGATTGTAGAAAGTGAAGCTATAGTAATAAAGAAAAAGATAAATGAAGAAGAAGAACCTTCAAATGATGAAGTCATAAATATTAAAGAGTTCAAAGATCACCCCGTAGATAAGGTCATAGGAAAGCTAAACGAAAGAACATTAAGGTCTCAAGTTCAAAACCAAAGTAGCTTGTTTTGTTTCGTTTCAACCATAGAACCTAAGAATACACAAGAAGCCATAAAAGATGAGAGTTGGGTAATGGCTATGCAAGAAGAATTAAATCAATTTGTTTCTAATGATGTTTGGACACTTGTCCCTCCACCTAATAATCAAACCATAATAGGAACCAAATGGGTTTATAAAAACAAATTAGATGCAAATGGAGTAGTGTCTAGGAACAAGGCTATACTCGTTGCCCAAGGGTATAACCAACAAGAAGGAATAGACTTTGATGAGACCTATGCCCTTGTGGCTAGATTAGAGTCTATAAGAATACTTCTTGCGTATGCTTGTGCTAATGATCTAAAGCTTTATCAAATGGATGTCAAAAGCGCTTTTCTAAATGGTTTCATTAATGAAGATGTATATGTAGCTCAACCTCCGGGCTTCATCGATTTTGAAAAACCTAAACATGTGTATAAATTAAAGAAAACCCTTTATGGTCTTAAACAAGCTCCAAAAGCTTGGTATGATAGACTCAAGTCATTTTTAATTAAACACAACTATACCATGGGATTAGTTGACAACACACTTTTTACTAAGAAAAGAGAGTCACATATAATCATAGTGCAAATATATGTAGATGATATTATATTCGGATCCACTTGTCAAGACATGTGTGATGATTTCTCCAAAATCATGCATGACGAGTTCGAGATGAGTATGAAGGGAGAACTTAGTTTCTTTCTTGGTCTACAAATCAAACAAGTAGAAGATGGTATCTTCTTTAATCAATCTAAATACATAAAGGAGATGTTAAAGAAATTTGGTCTAGAAGAGTAGAAACCAATTAGGACACCAATGTCATCCGACACCAAACTCACAAAAGATGAAGACGGCGAATCCATCGATAATACTAAATATCGTGGCATGATAGGTAGTCTCCTCTACCTCACGGCAACTAGGCCGGATATCATGTTTAGTGTTTGCTTATGTGCTAGGATTCATGAAGACCCTAAAACATCACACCTAGAAGCCGTAAAAAGGATATTTAGGTACATTAAGGGTACAACACAATTAGGATTATGGAATCCTAAGGGCACGGGAGTAGAAACAATTGTATATGCGGATTCTGACCATGCAGGTGATTACGTTGATAGAAAAAGTACAAGTGGGGTATGTACTTTCATGGGATATTGTTTAACATCTTGGTTTTCTAAGAAACAAATGGCACTAGCAATATCAACAACGGTTTAATATGTCTCCGTCGGCAAAGCATGCCAACAAGCACTATGGATGAAACAAGCGTTAGTTGACTACGAAATTCATCTAAGCGACATAGTCATCATATGTGACAACAAAGGTGCCATCGACTTAAGCAAGAATCCGGTATTGCATTCTCGCACAAAGTATATAGAGATTCGTCATCACTTCTTAAGAGATAATGTTCAAAAGGGGAACATCTCTATTGAGAAAGTAGCATCCGAAGACAACATAGCCGACGTCCTCACCAAACCGTTGAGCGTGAACAATTCAACCTACTTCATCTTGGTCTTGGTCTCATGGAACAAACGTCGTAACTTACTTTTTGACTCTACAAGGTATGTAAACACTAGCCTTCTTCTTTCTGAGTCTAGGATCTCTATTTCACGCACAAATCACAAACAATACGGGAATTTTCAAAACCCAAGATAAGTTTTTCATTTATAATTTTCTTATTTTCTTTCAAAATAAGTACGAGTTACATACACATCCTTCTTTCAAAAGGATAAAACGTTTGTATTTCAAAATGCTCTCTAAAATTATACTCCTTCCCGTATCAATTTCACAAAAGCAATTTCTCACGTCTAGGACAAATCGCTTTTCATTATTAATACAATGTAAAAATCGTTTTCATTGCATCTCATGTCTTTTGAATGTTAAAGGGACACATAACTAATATGTGTTTTGGGTACATTCATTTAAGCCACAATGAATTAGGAGCATTGGCAACACTAAATTACGTACTCAAAGTACTAAGTATGTGTTTTCGGGTTATCTCACATAATAGTATGCTTTTTCATTTCTAGTTTATTTTTCTTTTCTTCTTAGGAGTCGAGATAACCGTAACTCCAAATAGTTTGCATATAGGCACATACTAGGCAAAAATGTTTCCAAAAAGAAAATTTTGTCTTTGCTGAATCACAAACCCACGGATCCCAGCCTTTATGCTGGACGGATCCCTCAAAGGAAGGATCCGTGGGATTCGTGAGACAAAGCTATTTTACCTTCTAGCTTTCTCACTTTGAATGAAAAATCCACATTTGTTTTATTTTTTGGAGTATGCTCTTTAATGCTTGTGTTCTCATGATCACATGCCTTAAATTCATATCTAATCATTAGATTTTAATCTACATTTTGGGTCAAGCATTCATTACAATGCTTGGTTTTTCTATATATAGAACTCCCAAAATGCTTGCATAATCCATCTCATCTTCACAAACAAACCACACCATGTCATTCACAAACTCTTTAGATGAATTACTTAGTACAAACAATCATCTCCATGAAACCTAAACCTTTGTACTTCCACCTTCCAAAATACTAAAATCAAACTCTAGGAGATCCGTACGGATTATTATCCGATCTTGTTGCTTAGGAAAACCATCATCATATGGCTCATCACCATCAACTAACTCACCACAAGATGCTTCCATTATAGCACCTCCTTCATCACCAACGAGTACACCAACTTCATCACCAACTCACTCACCACCTAAAATCACTCTTTTGGAACTCCTTACGACTCCAACAAGATCTCAACAACCAAAGCAAAAAGAAATAACCTTTTTGACACCTCCAACTTCTCCAAACACAATATTCAATGATCTTGAAACATCACCACCTTTAGCTCCCATTAAACTACAAGAACATCTAGGTTGTTTTCCACCACCACTTCTAACCATTTCGGACTTTGATCCGTATTTTCCTATTTTTCCACCACAACTTCCGCAACTCACAAATCAAAACAACCCGGAATATTTCCGTACTTATTACCCACATCACTTACATTGTGAACATTGCCAATCCACTAGGGAAATTGCAATAGAAGTTAGGGAAGAAATGCGATTCATACTCAACCTCATCCTTGATCGCATCAATACCATTACTCATCCAAACTTCCATCCATAACCTTATGCAAGCATGGAAGGAATCATTACTACTATTTTCTATTTTTAGTACTTTTTCTTTTGAAGTCATTTTCAAGAACAAGTCTTGTTCTTATTTTTACATGCTTGTAAGTGGCATAAATACCACTATAATTTGTTGTTTTATTACAAGGCCTTGTTTACATACCTTGGCTCCCTATCTTGATTCTCGTCAATCACAAGATTACATAAGCATGTTACTAACATTTCTCTTTGTAGGATTTCTTTTATTTTTTTTCTTCACTTGACGCCCCAAACAAGGGGGAGCTACTATCAAAGGGGAGTAAGCGATACGTGGACCATTATTCCAAAATTTATTTCTTCGAAGGGTTAACTTTTTGTTTCGACCAAAAGGGGGAGAAGAAGTAAAACTTAGGGGCTTTCAAAACATACATCTATTCTTAAGTTTTACTCATCATAACATTATGTTTTGTCATCAACAAAAAGGGGGAGATTGTTAATACAAATAAACCGTAAAAACGTTTATTAATATTTTGCAATCTTTTTTTTTGTTGTTGATAACAAATATAATGATATCTTAAGTACAATTATAAGGATACATGTTATTTTTGTAAAGCATTTACATATAGCCATTTAAATACAAAAATGTTGTAATTAATTATTTGTTGTAATAGTTTAATAGGATGGGTAAAAACCACAACCCATGGACCATAACCCATACCCAAGTTGGCTAGATACAATGTATACTTAGATACATTGAATCTAAAGAAAAACCATGGACCAACCCATAACCCATGACCCATAACCAAAACCCATGGGCAAAGAGGCGTCCCACGGATCCCTAGGATTACACTAGACGGATCCTAAGTGGGAGGGATCGTGAGATCCGGGGAACAGTGGAAGAAATTGCCTATAAATAGAGAGCCATTTATTCATTCTAACTCACCCCTCTTCTTACTAAATCTCTCAAACACTCTCATTCTCTTCTAACATATAGATAACTTGATCTAGAGAGTTATTCCTCTTTCTTTCTATTGTGATTCTCATATAGGTCCTTCTCTAAGGCGAGATCACGAGCATTCTACAAGTCATCCAAGCAAGGGGTCCTTGATTGATTTGTCACTTCTCAAGATTTCTGTAGCAAAGATCTTGTATTTGATATTTCACATATTTGTTGTGTAATAGTCGTGTTGGTTTGGTCCACCGTGTTACGGACTCGGTATCTAGCTTTGTACCGAGAAAAAGGTGTAAGCAACGTTGTGAAGGCTTCTCACGCCAAGTGAAGGAGTTTGTTGACATAGTTCTTGAACTCTCGAGTAGGTGACTCGGGGAGTGGAGTAGAGCAAGGAAGGTGTCCTTGTAGCCGAACCACTATACATCGGTTGTGTCATTTCTATCCCTTTGCTTTACTTTATTTACTTGCTTTATCATTAGATCTATACTTTCTCTACATCCATAAGATCTCACATATTAACGAATCTAAAGTTTTTGAAACTAACTTAAAATCGGCAAAACTATTCAACCCCCCCCCCTTCTAGTTTTCCACACATTGTTTACAATCCACCCCAATCGCCTTAGCCTACCTTGTATGCACTCAATTTTAGTGCATTATTATTATCATACTAAACCCTTAGTTCAATTATCTAGTTACTTGCATGGTTGCTAAGTCGAGTCATATCCTTTGTACATAGTTTTGGGACGATTGGGACTCATGGGAAAAGTTAAATTTTATGGAGTGACGGGAAAGAATGTTAAATTCAAATTCTCTTTATTTACGTAATAATGTACTCCAAGTGTTTTGATCTTTTCAATTCGGGTCATATTAGTGTTAGAGTAATAAAAACTCAAGTGTAGAGATGTGCCTATAAATCCCTTATATTTTGATATTATCGTAGAGGATGGTAGAGTAACATTGTATGGAAAAAATTCGAAAAAAAAGAATGTTAAAAAAAAACGGGCTACCATTCTTCATCTATCTTTATATTGATTTTTTTTGTTTCAAAGTTATTTAGAGTTTAGAGTGTCGAGTCTTGGCTTAGCAACGCTATTCTTCTCATGCTTGTAACGTAAAGATTTTTGACTTGCCACCACTAAATCGCCTATCCAACCAAACCCTTTGTTTCCCTACGATAAGCCTAACGTTACAACCCTTTAAAAGACCTCTTAGATAGTTTTCCTAGGTGCTTACGTAAGCGATGGAGGTTTGATCTAGTCTCAAGCCTATGTTAATCTATGTACTAGGACCGGTTAACGAGTGTTTATATTCCATTTCCAATTTGATATATTTCATATACACCTGAGAGATGAGAGTATCCAAACACCACTTGTGAGGTGCTAGTATATAATTTCCGTGATTGGCCAAAAACACATTTGCTTGATGACAAGCAAATACCAAGTGTAGGGATATTTGATAAGGATTTAAAAAGTACACTTTTGAGGGGTCATTTAAGCCCTTAATCGACCACTTTTATACCAATTCTTGCTTAATTTCGTTCCTTTTCACTTTTTAGGTCTCTTGAAGGCAAAATCTTGGAATGATGCTTATTTGGACGAAAAGGCGTAAATATGTGAAAAAATGGCTAAAGTCAAGATCAAGACACTCAAGTCGCTAGAAGTGCACCCGACGCGTCACAGACAAAGGGATCGCCGTCCCATAATTGTGATGACTCGGGAGCGAAATTGCTATTTTGTACCGACGGCGTCGACTTTGAAGAGTAGGCGTCACGAAGACCTTTTCCCTCGACGGCCTAGATCCAGATTCGACATGGTCGAAGTTCAAGCTACGGCGTCACAACCACAACGTGGCCGTCCCAAGTTGACTTGGCCAAGACAAAACCCTAATGACGGCGATCCGACGGCGTCACAATTAAAAAGTGACCCCGTCTCAGTTGTAACTCTATATATAGAGTTCGATTTTCAAACTTTTAGGGAGGTAGATTTGTGGAGTAAAAACCTAAAACGATTTTGGTTTGTCTTGGGAAGTATCTTAGGGTTCTCATACCCTATTTTACATCAAGATAAGTTATTTACTTCATTGATTTCATTATTTCTTCAATTGTATGTGTGTATGATTGCATGTTTACCATGTCCGGCTAATTTACTTATGTGTTTGCCTGGATCCATGAAACCTAGTTATTAACTGTTGATTGGTTGTCTCTTATCTTAATTGTAATTGGCTTAGGGTTGCAATAGGCCATCGTTGTGTTTTTAATGCTTGAGTAATCTTTGTGAACCTTAGTTTATGATCACCTAGAGTAATTGTAGGCTAAAAATCCAAAGATAACCTTATAGTTAGTTTATGAATCCTAGAGATTTTGTAGGCAATAACCTTAAGGTATTTTCAAAGAGTTAGGGAGAAAAGAATACCCTACAACCTTAGAAGACACAACGCGTTAAGAATAAGGACGTGACAATTCAACCATCAATAAAAGATAACTATGGAGTAATAGCATCTAGGTAGATACATTTTTAATCATCAAACGAGCACACATCAATAGACATAGACTACCCCTTAGCTTAGTTAATTAGATAAATAGATAGTAAAGTAATCGGTAGAAGTACCTCCCTCCCCCCAAATCCAATACCCCGAGATCGTACTTTCAATTTTCCAAAAAAATATAAAAAAGATAAAAAATAATCTTCCTCAACCCCAACATTAGTGTAGTAATTTCTCACTAGCATTCCTATTCCCCTAGAGAACGATATCAATCCCGAGGCTTACCCTAATACTACACTACAACGATTAGGTTCACTGCCTAGGTGGTTTGGATAACTTGCTCTAAGAAAAGGAAGTTTTCTTTGACCCCGAACGCGCGTTGTACGCGTATCAGTCACCAGGCACATAAGGGATATGCAATGGAGGTTTTGGACCATAGACTGCCTCAAAGGGTGTAGTGATTATAGCAGAGTGGAAATTAGTATTGTACCATAATTCAGCCATAGGAAGCCACAAAACCCACTCTTTTGTTCTCTCGCCAGTCATGCATCTAAGAAAACACTCTAAGCACTTGTTCACACTCTGTTTTTGTCCATCAGTTTGTGGATGGTAGGCAGTGGACATTTTTAGTTAAACCTTGAGAGTCTTAAACAATCATTGCCAAAAATGACTTAGAAAGATTTTGTCCATGTCACTAACAATGGATTCATGTAGTCTATGTAATATGTAACCATGATCAAGGAATGCTTGTGCCACTGAACTTGTAGTAAAAAGATGTTGCATAGCAATAAAGTGTGCATGTATACTGAGTTTATCGAAATTACTGTCTTTCCTTGTGAGCTGGGCAATCTTTTAAGAAAATCCATAGAAATTGAACTCCATATCTTCTCAGGTATAGGTAATGGCTATAAAAGTCAAGGATATGCTGCCAAATCAGGTTTCTCTCTTTGAAAGATGTCACATTCTCTTACAAATTTCTTTATCAACTTTTGCATTCCTTTCCAATAAAACATGGTTTTGAGTGCAGTGAAGAATTCTGATGATTCGCACCATAGCATCTAAATCATATTGTTGAATGACGATCTTTTTCAGCTGTAGATCATCACCAACCACTAGCTTGCATGTCCTTCTTAATAACCCATTTATCATAGTATACTTATCCTTCCCATACCTGTTATCTTGTATATGTTGTACTACTTCTTTCAAAACTGCATCTTATACCCAACTTTTCTTAACTTGCTACAATTAATCAGAAGCAGTAGAGGTGAGGATCAAAGCATTTAGTTCAGCTTTACTGGAAATCCTTGACAAAGCATCTGCCACCACATTTTCAAACACGAAGTAATCAATCCAATTAGTATAAATCAAAACATCAAATAATCATAACTTGGCTAACACATAAGGGTGTTAGCCCATAATCTCAGTAGCAGAGTACATAATCATAATCATAATGAATAGATTATCAAATATAGTGAATATGATACACTAACCGAATGATTAACTGATATAACAATGATTAAAGATGTTCTTCAAGGATGATTAGTTCTTCAATATGGATCTTCTACTATTTTGATGTGCTGTTGATCGGCTGGGAATGACTCCTAGGGTCCCCAATGATGCCCTAATTCGTTATTGAGTCTTCTACTGATAGATTCTAAAATCGGGGTTGATACGGCGTATTGAGAGGGTCAAATACGTCATATTTGTAAGTAAACATAGCCTCCAAGTCTGACTCGAGCCCGATATGGCTTATCCAGTCTTCCGATATGGATTATTGTCTAATACGGCATATCCAAGAGTCCAATACGCCGTATTGGACCTCTAGAACTTGTAGGTCTCCTTTTCTCTTTCCGTTCTCTTTTTAATCTCGTAAAACGGAGTCCAGATGAAGATTTATGACCAAAATACTAAAGCATCTTCGAGTGTCGTAATGTAATCTTGATTTCGTTTTTAAGCTTCAATTCTTCACATGATTTCTCGAATAAGGTTCGTGTGCGGCGTATGCTCCAAATATCATGTGTTCTTCAAATAGACCAAGTTTCATATACGGCGTATTCTCAAAAATGGATACGCCTTAATTTCAAAGTCAGGAAAGGTCTTGAAATCTTCTAATTATATGGATACGGCGTATCTATTTAGCATTGATACACCTTATTGAGTGTCTTTTCGCAACTTTCTCCAATTGCTCCCATATTACTGAGATTTACAAAAGTAAATGATTAAGTACCAAATCTCATATAAAATAGTATAAAACGAGCAATATACCTAGAATAAATGATGCTATAAATATGTACTTATTTGATGTCATCAATGGCAAAACACTTTCCAAGCCAGGATTTAGCATTTGTAGCATTGGAATGTTATTTCTCATAATTAATACATCATCTACATATAAGATTAGGAATGCGACCATACTCCCACTAGAATTTTGATATACACATGGCTTATCAAGGTTTTGAGTGAAACCAATTTTCTTGATCTCGTCATCAAACCTTTTATTCCAGTTCCTAGATGCTTGCTTTAATAAATTAATGGATCGTTGTAGCTTGCATACTTTCTTGGTATGTTTAGGATTCACAAAGCCCTCAAGTTGCACCATATAAACGTCTTCGTTTAAGTGACTATTCAAGAAGGCGGTTTTGACATCCATTTTCCAAATCGATAAACTCCTCGGAAGATGCAATTACATGGGATCCAATGTATTCGAAGACTTGAGTTATGAACCTCTAATTGACGATCCACGTACACCTTAGATGACGATACACGTAGCAAGATGATGAAGATCCGTGAAATGCTTCATTGATGATAAATGTTTCCCTTTTTTTATTGGTCAAACTAAGTGTACATACGCAAAATCATATCGAAAGTATTCACGCAATGAAACATATTAACGAAGTAACAGTTTAATCACTTGCTTTCGCACCGCACAATATATTCTTAACCTAGGGAATGAATGACCAACTAATAGACAAAACCTAAAATGTTAACTCGAGTCAAAAGAATATGAAAGAGTGATACTAGACATGATAATCCTATCATATGATCTATCCACAACTCACAAGTCAAACCTTATGGTTTCCTAGAGAATCAAACCTAAGCTCTAATACATTAGTTGTAACACCCCTACCATGACATAGGAGTAGGAGGTCACAATCAATGACAAAGCAACTAAACCTTAAGGACCAATCACATTAATAAGTTCATAATTAAGCAAAATTTCACTACTAATTGAAACTTTTGTCTAGAGTTTTAACTCACTTTTTACATAATATCGAGTACAAAAATCTAATCTAAGTGGAGTCTCTAAAACCATAGTCTCTAAGGTCCATCTAGCTCTCGTCACACATCTCCGATAACCCTGAGTACAGAAGAAAAGAAAATGCGGTTGAGCTAAATGCTCAGTACGTAGATATAGATAACAAATAACAACAATACAATAATGAGAGTGGAGAGAGAAATACAAAAGATCACAAAGATAATTTTTTATCATATCAAAACACCATAGTAGTCAAAGAAATATAAGCCTAAAAAAACATTTGGGATATTATACCAAGTATCCTACATCATATCATATCAAGTGCACTCTCACGTGCTAAAATCATATCATATCACAAATCATAGTGATATACTGGTCGTAACTCCAATGCATCTAAAATTGACAGAAAGTGTGTTTGGCACTATTAGCATATATGGATGTACTTCCCAACTGTGATAAATGTTGGAAATGTATATATTTATAAAACCGTGCATGTCCGGATTCGAACTCGTGACCACGGGATTGCACACATTACGAATAAGAATTAAAGTTAATAATTAATGTTAATTGATTACGATTAATTATTATACAAAACTCGTCTAACGATCGTTAAGTATTTAACGGAACATAACTAACGACCATTAAATGTAAAGAGAAGGACTAGTAGTGTAAAATCTTAAAAAGAAAAAGATTCGGGTATCCCTTGGGGGCATGCTATGGCCGGCCATGGGAGGGTTTACACAAGCCCAAACCCTAACTTGTTCCCAAAGATTTGTAACAATATATATACAAAGGCTATGGTTAATGTTTTTCATAGCTTTTGTGCACACGATAACCTAATCTTTCTTGTCTTTCTCTTGCTAAAATTCGCCAACTCCTTCCATAGGGTGTTTGGTTTTGTTTTTCTAAAACAAGGTTTTGTAGATCTAGCAATCGTTTTAATTCGTTTGTTAATTCGTGTGTACAAGAACGTGATAGTAAGGCACTATTCTTACACCAATTGGTTTGAGTTATAAAACGGTAAGGGATAACTCGTTAAACCACTTTGTCACATCCATTGAAGAGATCTACTAATTGCAAGAGGTATGTTACGCTTTTAATTCAGTTAATTATTTATTTGTTATGATCTTAAGTCTTCCGTTGTGTACTCTGTGGTGTCTACATGTTTTATTGTATGTCATGTATCATAAACTCAACAGTGGCATCACGAGCCTTATATAACAAGTAATTAATTACTGAAACACATAAATAAAATAAACATGATTGTGTTATAATTTGTATGCGTAGATCTAGGGTTTGCAAAACCTAAACCCTAATTTTTTAGGGGGGGGGCATTTTTTTGGTGCCCTAATTAGGGTTTTGTAAACTTGAGTTTTAATTGGATTAGAAACCCTAGGTTGCATGCAATTTTATGTGTATTGCGTAACTATATTTAATTGCATTAATTGTTAAGTGTAATTTATATCCATGATAATTACATGCATGTTTTATCATGGATCTGCTTTTATTGTATGTTTTACTTGATTAAGTGATATACACTAATATTTGATAGATCTAAAATTGGGGAAGACCTCAATCATTATTATTAAATCAATTATGTGCTATGTGGTATGTATTTGATTCCGACTTACGCAATCGATGAATCGATGCATGTGGCTCACCTTCTTGTAAATGGGTGAAAGTCTTAATTAAACATGTACATATTGACAGATCTAGAATTGATTATTAATAGGATTTATCAAAAGGTTTGCATGTGGCTATTTGATATGCATGACTTATTATTATGTTATGCATTCATCGTTTATTTGTTTACTTTTTTAAATACTTGCTTGTTTGTTATGTGTAACAAGGGTATTTTTTATAAGAAAAATAAACTGACCTAAATAATGGTGAAACATGTATTTTAAGCATAGTAATCATAATCGTTTAATTGATTGATTTTTTGCACAAAATAGTTAGAACGGCTCACCCATTAATGACAAACTGTGTGATGGGTACAAGGAGGGTATGCATTAAATTGTGACCCTAAAGATGAGGGTTTTTAATATGCTTCGCGCTGACCTGATTCTCCGCTCGTTTGTGCGTCTTAATAGAGCTACCAAGTATTCCTATATGTGTGCATAAAATCTTAAGGGTGAATTACTTTAATTTCTATGCGCCACTTTTGTGGTAATTATCCGAATAACTTGGGTCTTATGACTCATGCAGTAGTAGGATATAGTGGTAATTAAGGTGATTCTTTAATTGGTTATACAATACCTCGATTAAAGTTTGATGATGAAAAGCTTAAATCATTAAAACAAGCATATAAATGTTTTAATAAAAACTATGCTACGAAGATGAATGCATGACATCTTTGTACATATTTGATTTGACATCAAAATTATTACCCTTTAATTTGAGTTATATGCCATCCAGCGAAGCGGAAACACCTAAGATTACCTTTTATTTGTGTGAAAGTGACTTAAATCGTAATCAAAGGTAAAATGTCACGTGTCATGAGCGGGCATGGACAATTTTGCGGTTTCTTAAGTTGGACAACTTAATTGAGTTAGGCGGTGAGCGGCAACTCGAGGCATAAGATGGGATAAAACAAGTTTACATGGCAATTGAAATTGGCTATATGTAAATCCCAAAATCTAGGAATTGCAATTGAAATTGGCAATTGAGCAAAAGCTCTACCATTTTGTATAAGGTTTATTACTAGCGGATCAAGCGGCGTGATGAAATTATGACAATTTGGATCCTAGTTTTCAATAATAATTAATTTGTTATATGAATATGAACCTTGGGTATTTAATTGTTTATTGAAAAGGAAAATTATCAAAATACTAATTGTGGTTTTTGAACTTTTTACGTAGATGGCTCATCAACACGAAAACACTATGAGCTTAATGAGTTACGCTTTCAAAGATATGATTGGAAGAGACAAAGCATGCGGCCTAATTTCAATGATTGGCATCGTGCACTTAGGATCATCCCGTGTTGCCAAAGACTTGATATTTTGACTACACCTCGCACGATGCTCCTCTCGATACTACTATTGCGCTCTTGAACAAGAGGCATATCGTGTTGAATATGAAAAGCACAATGATGTGGCATGTCTAATTCTTTCGGGGATGTCTGCTCAATTTCAAAAACAATTTGAGCACTATCCGCCTATGAGCATGCTAGATGAACTCAAGCGTATGTTTGAGAAGCCACCTAACGGTGAGCTGTATGAATTGATTGAAAAGTTCATAGGCGCAAGCGGGAGGTTGGTAAATCATCTCGACCACTTCCTCGAGATGAAACATCACTTGGACCAATTGGAGAAGCTCGGTTGTGGTTACTCGAGCGATGTATGTGTCGGCCTCATCAATCACTCCACTTAATCGAGAACGATTTGGTGATTTTGTGCGAAATTTTAACATGCATTGCGGGAAGGCGGTGAATGAGTTACATGCAATGCTTGTAGACTTCTAGAAGAGATTGCCAAAGAAGGCTCCTTCACTGTTGTACTAGCAATACAAGGTAGTAGGGTGAATAAGCCAAAGCCGCAAGCGGATAAGAAAGGGAAAGGAAAAGGAAAGGAAACAAGTTGTCATCCCACGACTCTAAGAAGAACCACGCAAGGAAAAGGAGAATCCTAAGAAGGATTTAACTTGCCACCACTGCAACTCACCGGTCATTTGAAGCGAAATTGTCGATATATACGAA
The DNA here is from genome assembly GCA_022545495.1 of Chrysanthemum lavandulifolium. Classification (NCBI taxonomy): domain Eukaryota; kingdom Viridiplantae; phylum Streptophyta; class Magnoliopsida; order Asterales; family Asteraceae; genus Chrysanthemum; species Chrysanthemum lavandulifolium. The sequence goes on along the minus strand of CM040243.1, from coordinate 240,138,247 downwards.
TGAGTGTCTTGAATAAAAATAAGATGGTGCCTAGCTCATCGTATTTTATGTTTGAATTATTTTCTTTTCCTCATAAGCAAAATTCACGGATATATGATACAGGATGTGGTACTCACATCTGTAATACATCGCAGGGACTTAGAGGAGCGAGGAAGCTGACCTGTGGAGAGAGATACTTGTACGTTGGAAATGCAAAGCGTGCAATTTTCGAAGCCATGCCATAGGGACTTTTGATTTAGTGTTGCCTTTGGGCTTAATTTTGGAACTAAATAATTGTCATTATGCACCCTCTATTGTTAGGGGTGTTATTTCAGTTTCTTTGTTAAAAGATATTGGTTTTGTGCACACTTTTACCAGTTATGGAATTTCAGTTTCTTTAAATAATGTTTTTTATTTTAATGCAATTCCTATTCTTGGTGTGTTTGAAATTGATATGGATGGTTGTGTATCCAATGAAAATAATTCGTTGTATAGCATTAGCAATAAGAAGAGCAAGTTGAAATGTGACTCTTCTTATCTTTGGCATTGTCGCCTTGCCCATATAGGCAAGAAACGCATGGAATAGCTGCAACACGATGGGCTTTTACAAACGGTCAATGATGAATCATTTGACAAATGCGAGTTTTGCATAGCTGGGAAGATGACAAGGAAACCTTTTTCACCACAAGTGGAAAGGGCTTCTGATCTACTTGGATTAATACACACTGATTTGTGTGGTCCACTTAGACATGTGTCAAAGCGTGGTGCTACCTACTTAACCTACGGATGATTTCAGTCGTTATGGTTATGTTTATTTAATTAAACATAAGCATGAAGTCTTTGAAACATTTATGGTTTTCAAAAGTGAAGTAGAATTACAACTCGGTAAGAAGATTAAAGCTCTTCGATCCGATAGAGGTGGTGAGTATATAAGTCAAGAGTTCAAAGATTACTTAGTTGAGTGTGGTATTATCTAGCAACTCACATCTCCTTATACTCCACAACAAAATGGTGTATCTGAAAGGAGAAATCGTACTTTACTTGACATGGTACGATCAATGTTTGAACTTCGACTCTTCCTTTTACTTTTAGGATTATGCCTTGAAGCGCTATTTGCATTTTGAATATGGTTCCAACAAAGAAGGTTGTTAAAACTCCATATGAAATATGGACGAGGAAAAACTCCCAACTTTTTACTTAAAGGTGCAGGGATGTGAGGCGTTTGTTAAGCGTGACTCACGGATAAGCTCAACCAGATACGTTAAGTGTATCTTTGTAGGATACCCTAAGGAAACTATGGGTTACTACTTTTACTACCCGGTGAGAAAAAAGTCATCGTGGATAGGTATGGAGATTTCCTTGAAAGGAATCTCATATATCAAGAACTCGGTGGAGAGTATATGATGCGGAATATGATCAAGAAGATACAACACCTTACGAAACTACTAGTCAACTTCAAGAAGAGCATGAAAGCTTAGGCTCCTCCGAAGTTATTCCCATTCGTGAGTGCAGAAAGGACTATACGTGCACTGACCATTTATGTCTTAACGTGAGGTGGAGGAAAATATGGTTGGGGATCTTAATGAACACCGCCAACTATAAGGCTGCCATGGGTGATCACGAAAAGGATAAATGGCGGATTACTATGAATGGGAAATGCAATCCATGAAAGATAATGATATGCGGATTGAAGTTGACCTTCATCCCAATGCTAAAGTCGTTGGAATTAAGTGGATCTTCAAAAAGAAAACTGACATGGATGGCAATGTACACACCTACAAGGCTCGTCTTGTGGCTAAAGGTTTTACTCAAACCTATGGCATTGATTACGAGGAGGCATTTTCTCCTATAACGGACATAAGAGCTATTAGGATTCTTATAGCTATAGCTACACACTATGACTATGAGATTTGGCAGATGGATGTCAAAACCGCCTTTCACGAATGGTCGTCTAGATGAAGACATATATATGGCACGACTGAGGGTTTATGAATCCATTATTTCCTAACCATGTGTCTGAGCTTAAAAGGCCCATTTATGGATGAAGCAAGCATCAAGGCAATGGAATAAAAGATTTGATGGAGAAATCAAAAATTTTGGATTTACTCGAGAATCTTGATGAGCCATGTGTATATCACAAAGCTAGTGGGAGTCATGTTACTTTCCTTGTACGTATGTCGATGACATATTAATCATGAAATCATATACAAGTCCGAATGAGGTGAAAGCCTATCTTGGTAAATGTTTTCGATGAAGGACTTAGGGAAGCAACATACATACTTGGAATCAAGATCTGGGGATAGATCAAGGCGGCTAATGGTTTAAGCCAAAGTGCTTACATTGACAAAATATTGAAGAGATTCAATATGCAAAATTCAAGAAGGGATTTTTGCCAATGCAAGTACATCATGGTTTGGCGACCAAGGTCGTGCTTCAACACCTGCAGGTGGCGCTTATGAAGAAAGTTCCTTATCTTTGCGGTATGGGATCTATCATGTATGCGGTGCGATGCACAAGGCACGATGTGGCGTTGCTCGAAACTTGACCGGTCGGTATCAGCGAATCCGGGTGAAATTCACGGGCTAGCATTAAGCATATTCTCAAGTACCTTAGGGCTACAAGAGATATGTTCATAGTGTATGGGAAATCCGAAGCGAGCATGCATTACGAGTTCTGCGAAGCATCTGGAAGTGTGACAAAGATGATCGAAGTCTCAGACGGGTTACATATTTGTCATCAATGGAGGTCTTGTGGATTGAAAAAGCAAGAAAGCAGACAACACTTGCGATGTACACTACTGAAAGTGAGTACATAACGACATCCGAGGCTGCCATGGAAGCTGTTTGGATAAGGAAGTTTGTTTCGGGCTTGGTGTTATCGTCGATTGAAAATCCTATTAAAGTATATTGTGACAATTACTGCGCAATAACTTTTGCCCATGAACTGGAGTCATGAAGGGCACGGACACTATCTAGACAATATCACTATGTTAGAGAACAAGTCGAGATAGGTGAAATTGAGTTGCTCAAAGTTCGCACGAGATGATAACCTAGCGGATCCTTTAACGAAGGCCTTACGGTGAAAAACTTAATCATTTGTCTGATAAGTTTGGACTTCGTTTAGCTAGTAGTTTCATGCCCATCTGTGACTAAGTATTTTAGATAAAAGGATATTGTAAACATTATTATTGAAATGAAATGAAGTATTTTGTTATGTTTATTATTCATTTATTATGATGTTATCCTATATTTGCATGTTTAAATCCTTGAATAACTTAAGTTATTCTAAATAGTCCATTGTCAATCAATAACATGGGAATGATATTGAATTAAGACAAATATGAGTATTAGTTAGAATATACTTGAAAGTATATTGATGCGTAGCATGACTAATTTCAGGTGATATTCAATGAATTGAGTATAGGACTTATCCCACTTACATGATGATACTTTATGGATCTTTGTCATTAAGTGTATCATGGATCTTTATCCTCTGACTTGAGATACCAGAGATTATGGATCTTCGTCATTAAGTGTATCATGGATATTTATCCTCTGACTTGAGATACCAGAGATAAGTCATGGATGTGTGCATTTTTGTGAAGCAATCTAACGCTATCGTGGCGATAGTTATAAGGGTTGTTTTCGAGTGTTGCGAAATCTATGAATCACCTTGTAGTCAAAATAGGATTTGTTTCCTTCAAATTTGTTTTGTAGTATAATCTTGTTGGGCCTCGTAGGGTTGTCAAGATGTTTGCATGGTGATAAGGTTTTAAAAGGTACCATTTTGAGGGTCGTTTAAGTCCTTATTTGATCACTTTGTATCCGTTATTGCTTAATATCGTTCCTTTTCACTTTTAGGTCTCTTGAAGGCAAATCTGGAATGGCACTTATTTGAATGAAAGGCGCGAATATATGAAGAAAATGGCCAAAGTCAAAATCGAGACACTCACGATTCTTTGAAACTTGGGCGACGGCGTCGGTGTTAATGGCGCCGTCCCAAAATTAATGACGGTCCGGAACCTAAAACTCGTATTTTCAAGTAGCGGCGTCTAGTTGTGAAAGAGTAGGTCGTCGCTACTCGAGGCGGCCTAGATCAATCAGACGACGTCGAAGTGAAGAAGGGCGGCGTCACGGACATAAGGTGACGCCGTCGCCAAGGTTAACGTGGCCAAGGCGAAACCACAATAGCGGCGACACGGCGGCGTCACTAAACATAAGGTGCGCCGTCGCAATTGTAATCTTATATATAGAATCCGAATTTTTAGGTCTTTGTGGAGAGTCTTTGGGTAAAACCTAAAACCGAACCTAAGGTGTCTTATAAGTATTTTAGGGTTTTAAACCCTATCTTACATCAAGATAAGTCTTTGCTTCATTAATTCAATTATGTCTTTGATTATTTGTGTGTATGCTTGCATGTTCTCCGTGTCCCGCTAATTTACTTGTGTGTTTGCTTAGGAAGTATGAAACTTAATTATTGAATATTGATTGGTTGTTTCTTATCTTAGTTGATTAATGATCTAGTAATGCGATAGGTCATTCGTTGTGTACTTAATGCTTGATTCATCTTTGTGAACCTTAGAATATAATTACGAGTAGTTGTAGGCTAAACCATCCAAGAGCGCCTTAGAGTAGGAGTTTATCATCCCCAGTGGGTTTGTAGACAAGACCCTTTGGTAAGTTCAAAGAGTTGGGAGAAACGCACACCCTACAACTTTAGAAACACAACGCAACTAGGAATAAGGGCGTGACAATTCAACCACCAATAGGAGATAATTAAGGAGTAATACAAACTAAGTAAACACATCTTTAAACTATCATACTGCACACATTAATTAGACATAGACTCCCATAACCGTTAGTTTAGATAATTAGATAATAGTAGAGTAATCGGTGAAATACCAACCCCCAATCAATACCGAGATTCGTGCCTTTCCATTTCATAAAACATAAAAGATAAAAAATAATCTTCCTCGACCTTAACCTTAGCGTAGTAACTCCTTACTAGCATTCCTATTCCCTAGAGAGAGCGATATCAATACCCGTGGCTTACCACAATTACTACACTACAACGATTAGGTTCTTTGCCTGGGTGTTATAAAACTGCTCGAAGAAAAGGAAGTTTCCTTGACCACGAGCGGCGTGTGGCGTTATCACATAGCCATGCCCAAGGTCTTCTGGAATATGTTCAGAAGAATTGGTAATCTTGATCAATCACATAAAGCGAGAAACATAATAGTTAATTAAGAAATGAGTGAGATCCATATTCTTGTTAACATGGTATTAGAAACAAAATGATGAATACGATGATGAATCATCAAAACTTGGTTTTTCTCCGAGAAAACCATACACGAGTTGTCAGGGGCATTGGCGTGTTGATGAGCGCTAACCAATGTCATTTCACGTTTTGTAAACATATCCAGTGGGGCCGTTGGAAATGTATATATTTATAAAACCGTGCATGTCCGGATTGAACTCGTGACTACGGGATTGCACACATTACGAATGAAATTAAAGTTAATAATTAATGTTAATTGATTACGATTAATTATTATACAAAACTCGTCTAACGATCGTTAAGTATTTAACGGAAAATAACTAACGATAGTTAAATGTAAAGAGAATGACTAGTAGTGTAAAATCTTAAAAGGAAAAGATTCCGGTATCCCTTGGGGGCATGCTATGGCCGGCCATGGGAGGGTTTACACAAGCCCAAACCCTAACTTGTTAAGATTTGTAACACTATATATCAAAGGCTAAGTTAATGTTTTTCATGAAACTTTTTGTGCACACACATTAACCTAATCTTTTTGTCTTTCTCTTGCTAAAATTGACCGACTCCTTCCATAGGGTGTTTGGTTTTGTTTTTCTAAAACAAGGTTTTGCGATCTAGCAATCGTTTTAATTGTTTGTTAATTCGTGTATGCAAAACGTGGTAGTAAGACACTATTCTTACACCAATTGGTTTGAGTTATAAAGCGGTGAGGATAACTCGTTAAACCACTTTGTCACATCCATTGAAGAGATCTACTAATTGCAAGAGGTATGTTACGTTTTTAATTCAGTTAATTATTTATTTGTTATGATTTAAAGTCTTCCGTTGTGTACTATGTGGTGTCTACACGTTTTATTGTATGGCATGTATCATAAACTCAACAATAACATGGATACAGGTTTTGTCTAAAACGATAATGTGTGAGATTTAGTTGTCTTTCTGGAAAAGCTTCTCTAAAACATATACTAATATATACTACAGCGTTCACAAAAGCCGAATTCCAAAAGTTTTCTTGTCCGGTTGTCCTTCCGTTTGAAATATGTCTACCTGTCTAAATTTCATAAAATATACAGTACTCCGTATGAAGCTCACATATATTGATTAATACATTATACATGTGAGTTCATATGCGGCAAAAACAAATCATATTTGTACACACCACATCACCACATGCAAAGTTGATTGACAACAAATAAACTCTCATTACTTGGTCTCTAATTGTCTTACGTATTATAATTAGAAATAATATATATAAAAGTCAACCACGCAACCATTTGGATTAAGGTTGGTTCATAATACATGAAGTGTTCATTTGTCAATTGTTGCATAACTCGTTCAAGAAAGAATGGAAGCTGTTGCTATAGCACTTCTCGTCTTCATATTCATGGTGCTAGCGCTTACGGTCTTGATCACACTATTATATAAAGGAGGCAGTTGTGATGATCATGGTGGAAGTCACCACAAGTATATCTACAAAAATTCGATGGTGGTCGGACAAATGGGCTCACACATGGAAAGTGGAGTATCGGCGCTAGCAGATAATGGAATGGCTAACACGACTGCAGTGGCGGTCTTTATAGTTGGGAACAATGAAGGAGGTGGCGGAGGAGGATAGAAGAAGCTTGAAGTTGAAGTTAAAGTAATGAGGTAGCTTATGTATGTTGTATGTCCATTTTTATATATATAATACAAGATTACATTTGTAAGAAAAGTGTACAAGTTTTGTTTGATTAGTGAAGATATAAACTAGCATGAATAAAAAAATTTCTCATCACTTTGATATGCTCATATGCTATGAATGGAATGAGGAGATCTAACAAAATTATGTGATTAATAATTTCTGGAAATAATAACAATTTAAATTTAATATTGATTCATAAGTTTTTCCTTAATAGTATATATTATTACAAATGCATTATGCGTCTAGATTAGTGGCATATCATTGTATAAATATCAGTCCCGGCTACTAAAACAGAATAATGACCAAGTTAAATTTATCTTTGATTTATTTCAAGTTTCTAGCATATGGTTTGTTTTGGTGTCTATTCTTTAACTACTCAGTGCAGCCCAAGGTGAGTACTGATCCAATTTCTTGTACATATTGCAGCAGAGACTACTTAACCATAGAAACTGCGGATTTTAAACAAAGCAAATCACCCTCAAGTAGCAAAAGAACAAGAGAAAGATCGTGGGCCTAAAGCTTGGGCGCAAAAGCAACATCGTCGTCACGATGGGTTGCAAAATAAGTGGGTCACTTGTCTGCAACCATCGAGGATGATGATAGTGTTTTAGGTCAAGTTTAGGTGCGAGTTTGGTTAGTATATCGTTTCCGAAGAACAATGGTAAGTAAAAGTAACTTGTTTAGAAATAAAAGAAAGAGTATCTACATGTAGTTAAGCTATGCCATTCAAAAAATAAAACACGTAGTTAAGCTGACCAACAGTCCAAGGTTGCACTAGTGAGTCAATCTCGTAGAGTAACTTGTTTTTTTTTTTTTTTTTGAACGGCGGATGTTTTATTAAAAAGGACTTCAGCAAGATGCTAGAGCCGAACTAGATTACAAATTACATGACAAGCCAAGATTGGATACATAATCGTATAATCCAATCATTATTTCACAAGGGACGTAACTTCCTACTTCTATACATAATCCAAGAATGCGACAACAATTAAATATCCTCCAGTAAATTGTCTTTCCTTGTGTGATTCGGGTCGAAAACTCAAAAGATATCTAATTTCTATACGGATATATTATTTAAAAAGTTGTTTGAACAACACAATCGACATTCGGTTTGAGGGTGCTCGGAAGAGAACTATTGTCAGCCCAAGAAATTAGATTTTCCATGTTGTTAGGATAACTCGTCAAGTTAAGTTATAGTTACTTCGAAAATACCAATAATTATAAAGGAAAGTGATATGAAATTTCTATATTAGGCTGGCCCAGCCCTGCTCCCACAGACTACTTCTTCGTATCGGCAACTAAACATTCTTCAATAATCAATATCTGGAATTCAACATGGGTAGATTGATTTTGTAGGTCAAAAGGAATGGTTCTGACATCTATTAAAACTAATTTTATTTGACACCAGAAGTCAACTAACTGGTTCCTGTAGTTTCTCCCTCATTTACATGCATGATGCAGAAAGATCGTTGACCTAAAAAGTTCAAATGACTCTCACATGTATATGTAATTGCTGATTTGGAGAGATCCTGCTAAAGCCAAGCAAATAATAAGGATTCGAATTTCTACACCATATCAATATGCATCTTTGTTAGTGTATCTGTATATCTCTTCCTATCCAAATTTTATAATGTATCAAACAAAGATATAAGTTTTTAGATGTGTATTCTAATGCGACAAAAACAAATATCACATTTGTACTCGATGTGTAGAGTTGTTCGAAAGTTTTACCACAAATAAGGGTCCTCTTATTGGAATCGCCACCATGGTCGCGGAGCATGTAGAATATTCTCTGTCACGTTTCGATCTGTGCAGCGGTTTTTGTCGGTTTATTAGTATTTCGGCGGTTTTAAGCGTTTGAACATTAAACTTTATATTCTGATTCGCGTTTTCGGGTTTATAGGCTTTTGATATAAGCAAAATAAAAAAAAAAAAACAAAAAAACAAAAAAACTAAAGGTGGTCCTAATAAAAAACTAGATGGTCCTAATAACTCAACCCACAAATAAACTACAATGCCATAATGCCACTACTTGTTCAACTTGTCATAGAAATAAATTGTTTTTCTATTATCAACAAGCAAAAGTCAACGATCAGTCGAAGACAATCACATGGTTAAGGTTGATCCATGTATTCGCAATGCTTCAGTAGTTCTTTTAAGGAAAAGCGGACGCTCTTTTTATGACCATCATTGCCTTCATTATTGTGGCAATGGTCCTTATAATTTTATCACTCTGTAATAAAGGATGTAGTGCCAGGAGATCCTGAAGGCCACCAAAAGATCGAAAAGCCATAAAAAGATCAACCCGGGTTGGACATAAGAATTGTGGTGTCTGCTGCAGATAATAGATGGCTGCTATGAATGCAGTAGTGGCTATCAGTATCATGAACAACGCTGGTGGCAGTGGTTGTGGTGGGGGTGGCTGGAAATATAGGAAGAGGTTGTCAATGTTGTCAAACTAAGAGGCAGTTTGTGTAATTGTGATGTATCACAGTTCGTCAATTTATATTTTGCGTAGTTCGATATAAATAACAGTTGTAAGAAAAATGCACGAGTTATGTTGATTAGCATGCATATTACTCGTGTAAATTCTCCTTAATTTCTCAAATGTTCAAATAAGAGATGGTATAACTTCGTAATCTAATTAATGAAACGCTTGATAACCACATCTGATAGGTGATGCGTTTATTTTTCATCAACAAATAAGAACTCTAATATCCTGTTGCGTTAATTATTTGCCAACGCTGTTTGTTTCTAAGATCATGCAGGAGCGTTTGTTTCTCTTGATTTCGACATGATTTTAAATGGATTGTTACGACTAGTTGGATACCTGCGCACGGCGATAAATATAGTTAAATTATAGAAATAATAAATGAGTTGATAGCCCAACTCTTTTCGAAATTCCCTAACCGTTTAGTAAATTCGTTTCACAACACTCCAAATATATGTGTTAGTTGTATGTGTTTGCTTGGGTTTCTCATAGTTTTAAAGACGTCATTATTAAGCGTATAAATCTGTGTGATCTCTTACCCGTCAAACACTCCCAAAAGTGTATGATTTTGTGAATCAAGATTATATTTGTGGACATATGGTCCTGGAATTTGGTGAGAATGGGTCGCCGGCGTCATTGACCCATTTCTACGCTAAGCCCAATTCATGCCTATATATACATGGGTGGATCTCCTCATTAATCTGATGACACAATCTTAACCCTAAGGATATTCGCTACATCACGCCGATACTAACTTGACCGTCGGAGGTGGACCCATTCTGACGCCGGGTCGCTCTAATGAGTTCTCTTTGTTGCCAGTCTTACAGGGCTCGAGAAGGCACTAGCGACCAGGAGAGTCGTTGAATCACTGTCATGGCAGGATTATCTTCAATGAGTTGGCGCCATCCGTGGGACCCGAACCAGCGACCACGTTAAGTGCATTTTGTTATCGTGGGACTCATGACAAGTTCGTGCTCTCGCATCACCGGAAAGCAACCATCGAGTTCAAAAGCGGTATTTTGATCTTTTAAATTGGTAATAAGATCACGCCAATGTTTTCTAAAATTTAAAGAGATATCCCAATATTTTTGTGCATGTCTTTTAAATCGGTAAGATATGTTACCTTTTAAATATTCAAAAGATTTTATGTAAATCTTTTAACTTGGTAAACACGATTTTACCTATAACGCTCGTCCGCCGCGATCGGACCTATTTTAAAACATCCGCATGTGGGACCTCTTTTATATTTTAGTCCGCACGATCGGATCTAAGAAAAATCCCTTGCGGTCGGAGCTATTTTATTTTTAGCGCGATAAATTCGCGAATCTTATTTTACGGTTGTGCGCTTGTTGGCGCTCGAACAACGCGATCGCGATAAATCTACCCGCATTGGGCGTGCGTTCGGACATCTTCGCGCAGAAGCGCGTCGCGCGAATACCACGATGCTAGTCGATCGCCATGATGCGCCTTTGGACCAAAGTTGTGGTATAAACATCTGCGATCATCCGAAGCGTTCGAGTCTGTGCGGTTAAGATAAATCCATATGTGTCTATTCGTTGCGGTCACGGTACATCCATCGGGTTTTTAAGAAAAAAAAACACACAATTAATTATTTAAATCGATGCGCGTCCGCGTGGTCGCGCCCGCCAATTTTCTTATAAGCTATGTCTATATATTTTTTATGCTATGTGCTATATATTGCTTAACTTCCTTAGGTTTTATATCTTGCGATTCGCGGCATATACTTTAATCTTGCATTCGGTGTTTTCGCAGATTAAATAAGTTTAATGCTCTACATGAGTAGCACCATCAAACTTGGGGGCTACCGGGTATCGCTTCTGCTTGTTTTTAAATGCGGTGTATTTGGAAGCGGATCGAAGGCAATTTAAATATTCGCACCAACTTGCCGTAGGGAGGCGTCCTGCGTCGGTTGTGAAGGCGCGCAGTAGCGAAGCACGTCTTCGTCGCACATCTTTAAGCTTGGCGTATCGCTGAAGCGCGTCTTACGTCGCGCCTCTTTGTCGCGCGGTAGCGCGCTTCTTGTGAAGCGCGTCTTCATCGCACATCTTTGTCGCCAGCGGTAGCGCCTGCCTCTGAAGCACGTCTTCGTCGCACCATCTTCGCGTTACTGCGGTACAAAGGTGCGCCACTTGCAGGATGCGGCGTCGGGTTCACTTTCACCTCTGCGGCCATCGAACTTAAGTCTAGCATAACATAAGCCATGCGCTATCTCATACTAGACTTGGGGGCTTGTGGGCGTATGGTCGGGCCGGGCGAGGAATGGGTCGGGGCCGGCATCGCCCGCCCTTCTACGCCTAAACCCTAATTCATGCCTATATATACATGTTTGGATCTCCTCATTAACGATACACAATCTTTAACCCTAAGAGATATTGGCTACATCACGAGATACTAACTGACAGTCGGAGGTGGACCCGGGGCTACGGCCTCGGGTCCACTCTAATGGTTCTCTTTGTTAGTGTCTACTGGGGCTCGAGAAGGCGACTAACGGCCAGGAGGAGAGTCGTTGAATCACTGTCCATGTGATTATGCTTCAACAATATTGTTTGAAATAAAGGTTAAAGTTGTAAAAATTAAATCAAAATAAATGTGATTTTTTAGTTGAGAAGTGACACACGTCACCTCATGATTGGAGTTTCTTATCTTAATTTTTTATTAAGAGTTAAGGTTGGTTATCCATGCATTATAATATAGTATAGATATGGATCGCTAAGTTGACTAATACATACGTAAACAACATACCCATGTATGTAACATTTGTGTGTATGCAATTATGCAAGTTTATTTTTTTATATCTCACATCCTTTTAGTTATAACTTGCATATATACCTAAACATGCATTAAAAATATTGTACATTATATATTCAATACTTACAATTTGGGCAGGGATGGAAACAGGGTTCCCGCGGGTGCCCGAGACCCCTATTGATTTTTCGATATAGTGTTAAAATGCATTTTAAATGCACCGAGTCTATCGAAATGTGTTTCTATACTATGGTTTCAAAAAATTTGTGCACCCAATTATATTTGGTCCAGATTTCCTCCTTAACTTTGTATATATATGAAATTAATTATGAAAGTAAGATGATATATCAAGTTAATCATTTTAATAAAAATATGAACTAGCATAGAAGTGTCATTTTTCTAACCAAATCACACATGTAACAACACTTTATCTATACTACTTATAATAGAAGAATGAATCTTTTTCCTCATGATCTTAAAATTAAGACTTACAACATACAAAGCCTATTGTACCATACAAAATGCACTATTAATGGTCTTTCTCATCAATCTTAATTTTAAAACTTACAAGTCTTAAAGCTTAATGTATAAAATACAAAGCAATATTAATGTGGTCAAGATATTTAACATAGTCAATTAATTAAGCTGGTCGATAAATACAATTAATGCAGGTTATTAAAACACCCTAACACAAAAATACAAATTATCAAGCATATTATACAACTAACTTAAACACAATTCACGCATTAAATGTTCTTAATCTGAATAATAAAACACGTTATCTGAATATTGATTCAACAAACAACAGACCAATAAGCCCGAGTCTTAATGAGTGCGGTCCGGCGGGTCGGCCGGCAGACGCAGGTAAATGGGGTCGAGCCTAAGCCAAGACGGCCAACGGGTCGGCCCGGCAGACGCGGGCAAAGCAGACTTCGGCCGAACGGGCATGGGTTAAACAAAATTGCGATATCCAAATTTATTATAAAAAAGCATAATAAACTAAAATCACGATTCAATAAACTTTTATTTTAGGGTCTTAAACTACAACGACCTTGAAGACTCGCTTAGTAAACTAATGATAGAGTAATGACGTTACATGTTCTTTGTCTTAAGAATATTACGTAGAAATTCCTTTATGAATCTTTGACCAAGCAAAAATCAACTGAGACCAACACGTACATGGGGGTTAAGGTTGATTGATATTTCCAGGAAATTTCAATAGTCTCATCATTGACAAAGTCAACATGGACCAAGACTTGATTAACGTTGATTCATAATATATGTAATATTGTTTCAGTAGTTTCTCGTATCATAATTTATTTTAAGAAAAAATGGAAGTTATTGCTATAACAATCATTATTGTCTTCATGTCTGTGGCTATAGCGTTAACGGTTTTAGTCACTCTTCTTAACAAACGAGGCGCTGCATGTGATCCTCAAGCCCGACCGAATAGAATCTATAGAAAATCAAGCAAGGCTGAACATATGGACCCTGATATGGAAAGTGGGCTGTCAGCTGATAGTGGAATGGCTGCTGCGAATGCAACGGTGGCTATTAGTGTCATGAACAGTAGTGGTGGTGGTGGTGGTGGTGGGATGTAGGTTGAGGTAGTCGACGTTGAAGTCCAAGTAAATTTTAGCTTTGTTGTATATCATTTTCTAGTTATATAATTAGATATCACATTTGTAAGTAAAGCTATAAGTTATGTTGATAATTGCACATATTATTCTTGTAAATTCTATTTGATATCCCGAATTTTTCATAAGAAGTTACATATATAGCCTAACTTCTTTTCTAGAGAAACTGCTGGATATGATTAAGTACATCCAAGAGCAGAAACTTCATTTTTTTTTTCTTTTCTATCAAATAAGTACTCCAGATTCTCTTATATTAGATGATGTACAAATTGTGTTGATAATAATATAATTCACCCTTTGCACCAAAGAAAACTTAAGTTTAACAAACTGATCTCAAAGTCACAATAGATGGCATAACTAAACACAGGTTGAGTCAATTACTTTGCTGTCAAATAGTATAATATCAAACATGACATTCGATTCATTCAGACTTTAATCTGCTTCGTATTATATTCCATATTCGTATCACTAACAACAAAAAAGCATCATTATTGAACATCAATGGTGGGAAACTAAAATATCTCCTGATTTGAAGACAAAGAAAGAAAAGCATCGTCAACAAGAATTCATTTGTGTTTTGTTGGTAAAATGAGAATATATTACTACCTTTTTGGAACAAAGTGTTAACATTTTCTTTTGCCAATGGTGGTGGCATGTCAACAATTTTTGTAAATAAAAAGCAAAAGATGCAAAGCATTTGAAAATGGATAAATGCTAAATTGACTCGCACCTCACTCACCATCGCAGATTCCACACGTCCATCAACACCTTATCCCAAGCATATAAGCTCTTGCTTTTTTAACAATGATTATACAAGATAATAAAGTGCAAATATGTGTAATCACGGTACATCTCCACTAACACCTTGAGTTCAAGTAGCGTCACAGATAATAATGTAGCGTAGGTAGGCGGATGTGTGAGCTTGTCGTTCAAGAATATTGCATACTTGAGTGTGTGTCATACTATACATAGTATGTCTTGCATTTTTTTCTGTCCATATGCGCTATTGAACAAGGGAAATGATACACCTAGAAAAAAACACATCGGCAAAATCATCCACAAAGAAGTGTCGAGTGTGATTGGCTTAATAAGAAAAAAGAGAAAGAAACTATAGAAAAATACACCAATTACACCCTGACATTTCATTTTGTGGATGTTTTTTCTGGGTGTAGCATACCTCATTGACGAATGATTTAGTTTTTCCCTATTATCATCAGTTACAGTTAGTCGTGGGCAAAAAAAACCGAAACCGAAAAAACCCAAATCGTAACCGGTCAAAACTGGTTTTGACACAAACCGGTTCGGTTTTGCCCAAAAACCGGAGATTTGGTACCGGTTTCAATATATGTACGTTGTACCGGTTTAGAACCGAACCAGTTTGGAAAAACCGGTTCCAAACCGTCTTTTTTGGCTATCTGTTACACCCCCCCCCTGTTCGAGGCTGCATGTGAAAAAAATTTTAAAAAAATAAGAAATAAATAAATAAGGCTAGCCGTTTGGCTTGTTTTTTTACCTTGGGTTTGGTTTTTTGGTCCCTTTAATCACCATTTTGCCCTTCTAACTTTAGTATAAATAGGTATGTTTAGTTTGGTTTAGTCACTAACACTCTCAAATTGCTTTTGAAACAATCAAAACGCTCACTAGTCACTACTCATTAATGGCAACTCAAGCTTCTAACTTCTGCCTGTGTTGGTTCTTCAAATGCACCAACGACTGTTGAAATTATACCCACAACCCAAAAACCCGAACTTTGGTGGCATTTTGTAACACCCACAATTTCATGATAGCAGCGGAATTCAAGTTGTGTGTTACCTCATGGTATAACAGTCATAATAATAGAAAACAAACTCTATTTGACTCGTTTTAAAACTTTTATCATTCGAATAGTTGAAATGTCAGAGTTTACAAAAGAGATGTCCCAGTAGTTTCACGGTTAAATATTACATCAAATAAGTTTTTCGAATGATATTACAAAATATAGCCTTTTTATTATTTGTGCTTCTCCGTGCCAGCCGTGTTCCTTATGAACCTGAAATAAAACATGCTTAAAACAGTCAACATAAAGCTTGAGTGAAATCCATAGGTTTATAGTTAAATAGTTGAACACCAGATTTCCAAGTTTAAAAGACAGTGGGTTACGTTTTTATTTACCCATAATAGTTATTATTGCACTAAGCTCATGACAACCAAAGCGTTAACGAGTACCAATAGAAATTGGCATAAAAAATAGTAACAATGGCCCTGATAGGTAATTTGCAGTTATACTTAGAGTTCTCAAATATAACGCGTTTGTTTGCCTATGTTCGGTCAACACAAACGGAATTCGGTTATACTTAGAGTTCTCGAATATAGTGCTTTTTTTGCCTATGTCCGGTCAACACAAACGGGATTCGATTATACCTAGAGTTTTCAAATATAGTGCATTGTTTGCCTATGTCTGGTCAACACAAATGGGATTTAGTTATACCTAGAGTTTTCAAATATAGTGCGTTTGTTTGCCTATGTCCGGTCAACACAAACAGGATTTGGTTATCCTAGAGTTTTCAAATATAGGTGCGTTTGTTTGCCTATGTCCGGTCAACACAAACGGGATTTGGTTAATTCTAATAGTTCCCGCTCACTACAACTATTGACTAATGGCTCATGATACAGGGACTTACACATGACAATAGTGGTACTTAGTGCCAATGAAACATTCACATATACAGTTCAAAGCATTTGTGTTCGAGTAAAAATAGCATGTATCTCTCCCAAAGATTTGTAAAACAGTTAAACGATAGAAAACTGAGCTAGTAACTCATCGTAGTGATCAACAGTAGGATATGATGATATAGTAATGTATCGGGAGAAGTCGAGAGCTCTAACGATAACCTATAAACATAGTACGCGTCTTAGGTTCTAAAATAACATTTGTATTTAAAATAGCATGCTTTATATAGTTATTACATTAATTATGCTTGGTACATATCGTTGGTAAAGTATAACAAGTGTTTAGACTTAGTTTCGACACTTTAAAATTAGTTACGGTTTCTAATTTACAAGTTATTCGGTAATTGAGTTTTATGTCGTTTTTATAAATAATATCGTACCATTGTTCATGATATCATAATTCAAATGTTATGTAGTAAACGTATGAGGAGGTAGGACACTTTAAATCGTAAATCCAACAACTCGTCGAATACGTTTACCCCGAAGAAGCCTCTCACATGAAATTTCGTACTAACATGATACTTAGTATTTATAATTTGTACATATACATGACATAAGAGTTAAATCAGGATATGTAGTTTATGAAAAAATAAACAAATCCTTTTTGTGATAGTGGTCCCATCACATCAGTTTGTAAGAAAAAGTTGTCAAATGGATCCAATTAATAATTAATTTTCGTGTTTCGGTTTTTAGATATATAGTTATCCCGTCTTAATTTATATGTTATTTCTAAACCGTAAAGGGTTATGATTCAATTCTTATATCGTCGAAAAGGTTTTTAAATAAAATTTATAGATTTTTAGGTCCCACTTCCCCTAAAGTTACTTAACTAAGGTCAAATTACTAATTTACCCTTTTATATGCATGTTGTTTGTTACAGCAACTTAGAGTCTCACATAAATGACCATTTCTAGAGTTTTACAACTCCATTTTGCGCCCAGTTTTCGGTCACGTTTAAGTTAGGATGTTAGCTACAACGTTTCATCTTTGACCAATAGTTGGTTATATGTAAAATTTATGTGTTTTACTCGTTTCAAAACGATTACCCAGATTTTGACACTTCTCATGAAAATATTTTTAATTAAATCATCAAAACTGTTTGGTTATATGCATGCTTGGTACAGTTGGTTATATGCGTGCTCGATGGGTCGAAGCGACCGGGAGACATAGACCTAACTCCTTATATTTTAATATAAATTTTACAATCCACGTATTTTTGCCAGTAGTTCCATTTATACCACTGATCAAAACTGTTTTGCAAAACTAGTCCTTTACGATGCTTCTAGTGGTTTAGTCCAAATATACCAAGCATAATTAAGTATAAAAAGTAAACAAAACATATTAAATACATTATTTACAAGTATTTATAGAAATCAAATGAAGAATATAAAGGATTTGTTACAACACTTGTGAAGAAAACTAACAAGAAACCAAGGACAAGATCACTAAACCTAAAGTTTCAACCAAACCTTAGCTTCCAAATCTTTCAACCCTAGCTTCCAAATCTTTTAACCACTTGATTATGACCTTAGTAAACCCTTGTAATAATCTTCTTAACTCACCCCTAGCACCCTTGTGTAGCTCTTAATTTAACCAAAGAATGAAGAAAAAACACTTGATTCATGTAGAGAACATCAAATGCTTCAACAATGAAGTATTACTTGAAGCTTGAAGATCAAAGGATCAAGGTGATGAGGATTATTATGGATCAGTTATGAAGAAGAGAAAAGTAAAGATGAGAAGCTTTATAATGTAAATGACGAGGTTACTGTATGAATTTTAAGATATTTGTTCAAGACTTAACAAGGAAGCTTATACAGTTGTAAGAATCTAACTCAAGATCAAATTTCGCCATTCTTTCTAAATGATAAACTATTATTAGTTCAGTTCGGTAGAACATCGATGATAGGAGAATTTTTATGGTGGTATTCTACGCTTGATCTCTACTCCCCGAAATCTCATTCACAATCTATGGCTCACTTATCCTCGTGGACGGAGTGGTTGGTAAATACGGGCACACAAGTTCTGCACACCACCAAATAATTAGGATTTATGGGACCTTAACGAGAATTTTTTTGCTCTTTCTGAAAAACCTAAGAGGTCTGTGACTAACCCTGTGTTATTTTTCCCAAAGAAAAATTGCTTTCTACTAGAACAAGTCCACTGGGAGCCGAGCAAAACTACTTAGGAGATCTTCTTTCATCAGCTGTATCGGCTCAAGCTATTGTTTAGGACTAGGCACGCTCTAAACAATTTAGATCTTTCCTTGGAAAGAGCTAGAAGAGCGTAGTACTCGGGATCCAATACCAAGCTAATAGTATCCCGGGGAAAGATCCTTCTCTAATACCTGCTATAGGCAAACTAAAATAAGGGTCCACCCTCATGCTTTAAGCCTATAATAGGGTATAAAGAGGTATCCTTAACATGGTTTTGACCGAGGTAACCTTTTTGGGGTGTATAGCTCAGCTGGTAGAGCATTGTGCTTTTAACCTAACGGTCGCAGGTTCAAGTCCTGTTATACCCAAACCTAACTTGCACTATACTATGAGTAAGGATGCGTAGTAGCGCAAAGAGCACTCTTTGGACTTTAGATTAGAGGCGCTTCGCCGTATTTGATTGGATGGAAACAAATATAGTGACTAGCTTCTACGATGATAGATAAGGGTCAGGTTTGTTTGGCATTTATACCCCCTGCCCTCCAAACAATGTGGGAGCCTTTCAGCTTAAGGTTATATGGACGAATCTTGATTTGGTCCACCTCCTGGAAGAGTATTGAGATTTCATCTCCCATTTACCACCGCTCGTACTCCCTATATAGGAAGCCACTCGACCTACAGGAGAGCCACTATGTCCGAATTCTGTAAGCCGTAATAAGTCCGTAAAATGTGAATAAATTCACCAAACCACATGGCTTGGTGAGTCATTTATAAATGCCACATAGGGAAAAATGAGGAGGTTAGTCAGTTTAGATATTATGTTTTGTTTTACGGAGTGTAGTTTGATCCCGGTAATTACTATCATTAAGTATTTAAATCACGAAACTTAAAACCGGGTATCTTAAAAATATAAAACTTATAAGAAATGTTAAAACTTATCAAAATACTCTATACAAGTATATTAAATGAGTGATAAGTTTAACAGAGCGCGTAAACATTGTTAAAACCTAAAAACGTAGGTTTAAATACGCGTAAACGTAAAATATACTAAGTTTACGTGAAAATATAAAAAGTGAAATTTGACTTTTCAAATATGATTATAAGGAACCTAAAAGGAATATAATATGTAGAATCGGCCTAGTCTAGTGATGGTTGGTGTTAATGTACGTTAAGTCTAAAACCGGAAGTGTTAAATCGTGTTTGATGACACCGGTTCTTGATAAAAGTACCGTAAATTGTAAGAAAAAATTGATTTGACTTGCCTAAAACTCACTTTATATAAAATTCTTAGAAATGTGTAGAGTAGCTATTGCTCACGTTTGGTTCAAGTTTAATCCACACACGCGAGTGAGCTTAATTGACTACTCGTAAAAGTAAATATATTAAAATGAAAATATTAAATGATGTAATAAATCAAAGAGTAAAGTCCAAAATACATCCCTGTGGTTTGCCCCGTGGTGTTGTTTTCATCCATAAACTTTTTTTTGGCACAAAATCATCCCTCCGTTAGTAAAGTTGGCACAAATACATCCATCCGTTAGCAAATTCAGTTAATAAGGACTAACGGTGCAAATTTTTCTCCATTATCTACCACGTGTCATCGGGTCGGATCAATGAGTGGGTCGGGTTGCCACGTGGACCAATGAGTTGGTGCCACGTGGCATTCGTAAAATATATCACGATTTTGGCTCCCCCTGGATTTGAACCCGGGTTCAAACTAAGTCGAAAAAATTCCCCGAGCATACCATTGGAAAGAGCACAAAAAACGAGTCCGACGGTGTATTTATTTATTTTTTGACAGTCCATATAACCTCATAAATTGATAGGCCAAAACCTAAATTGAACCTTTGTTATTATTGAATTGGTAGCCAAATAATAAGGAAGGGTTATGTATTTGATTTTGAGTATTATTAATGAAACTATGCTTAGCTGGCGGGCATAGGTTCACTTCCCACACAAACAACCCGGGTTCGAATCCGGGGGCCAAAATCGTGATATATTTTACGAATGCCACGTGGCACCACCTCATTGGTCCACGTGGCAACCCGACCCGCTCATTGATCCGACCCGATGACACGTTGCAGATAACGGAGAAAAATTTGCACCGTTAGTCCTTATTAACTGAATTTGCTAACGGAGGGATGTATTTGTGCCAACTTTACTAACGGGGGATGATTTTGTGCCAAATAAAAGTTTAGGGATGAAAACAACACCACGGGGCAAACCACAGGGATGTATTTTGGACTTTACTCTAAATCAAATATGACATCATATATTGAGAAAGGTTACACATTTCAACAAGGTGAAGTTGTCGGATGATTCAATTAAGGCTCATTGTAAACATTGCGGTCATTTTTATCTACCAATTCCAACTCGACATTGCAAAATCATGTCGATAAATATTGTGAAAGACAATTCCGTTCCGGAATCGGGTCAATCATCTTTGGGACGAGAGGTGGGTATTTTTGCATATGATGCGGACAGGTTCGAGAACAATTTGTGGGGTCTGTGATTCAATAAGGTTTGTCGTTCAACCACTTCGACAACAAGCGGTTAACCAAGGTGCTTCAAAATTGTCTTCAACCTCGAGATAATCAAGTAATTCGTGCTACTCTTAAACATGATTGTATGAAACAATGGAAAAAGGCTATAACTGAACTAGTAAAATGTTTTGAACAATTAAATACAAGTGTATGGTTAACAACCAATGTTTGGTCGGCTCCTCATAATTTTCCCGATTCGTAACTTTGTGTTACCACGCATTGGGTTGATCCCGTAACTTGGAAAATAATGAAGTATACTATTGCTTTTAAAAACTTTGGGTATCCTCACATGGTTCTATATTTATTTTGTATGTTACGAGACGTAATAAATTATGTTTTTCAATATCATTTGATAACGCTTCTAATAATACAAATGTCGTCCAAAAACTAATACTAAGATACGAACCACCTTTGCAAGGCCTTTTTTAACATAGTCGATATGTTGCACACATCATAAACTTGGTTATGCAAGACGGACTAGTGACACCCGAAATAAGTAAGGTAAAAGAAGATTTTTAAAAAAATGTTACAAGATATATTTCAACCGGGTAAAGCTACATATGTAAAGTATATGAAATTGCGTGAAGAAACGAATTCCCTTTTTTAGCCCCTAATTGGGACATTCCTAAAAGATGGAATTCGACTTATAAAATGTTTGTTTGTGGTTTACGCCAAAAAGGTACTTTACAAATTTTTCATGATGAACTTTGCAAAGTTCGTAAAATTAAAAAGTTTTCGGTTGAAAAATGGGATACTATTAAAGAATAACTGAATTACTCAAAGTTTTTAAGGAAGCAATAACTTTATTATCGGATGCTTATTATCCCACGAGTCATTTGGTAATTAACCAAATTTTGTTTTTAATGTGTTTAAAATTAGGCCAATTTAAATATAATGGTGCACTTAGAGTTAGACGAATGATTGTTTGACCACGTAAATCTATTTAGTACAACTAGCGAGCATGCATGGCCAGCGTGGCGGGCGCCATACAATTAAAATATTCAATGAGTTTTTTAGATCTATATTTTCTGTCTGATAGATATCTGGACGACGATAATTTTAGTTTTGAATACTTTTATGCAATAACAAAAATTTTCATATAAAAATTGTAGATTATCCACGTGATGTGGTGACAAAAATGAGTTGGTAGTAGGTATATTGTAAATGTATGAGATAAAAGTAGTTGACAATAGCCCGTAGTCATAAGTTATCATTAAATAATAACACCATATCGACTTTTAAAAATCACTTACATTATACTAAGAAAATTTAGTTCTCAAAAGTAATGTTTGTTAAATTTGTCCCACATAGATGGATTATACAAGTAAAAGATTAATTATAAAGATAAAATAAAAATAAATATTCAATAAATCATGTATGGGTTACTTTAAAAGTATAATTATTAATATTCAAATATATATATATATATATATATATATATATATATATATATCTTAGCACTTAGCACTTTGCATATTTTCTTTGAAAAATCGTCCGATTTTTAAAAACAAAGTTTTAGTTTTACGGTAAGTTTTATTAAAAAATTCCAAAAGGCGATACGTTGATTCTAAGACTCTTACGATTTAATAATATTTTTGAACATTGTATTTTAGTATGCGTTTTAAACTCTATTGATTTAATATCGTTTCGGACGACCTTATGGGCTAGCCTGAACCGGTGGTGATTCCGGTTCGGTTGAACCCATTAGCTCAGTCCGTTTTTAAAACCATATGTCTGTGACTTTGTTTACATATAAATTGCATGAAGATTTGTATGTTTTATTAGTTTGTACAATATGTATAATAACAAGTATTTATCATATTAGGGGTGTTTTAAAAATAACATTTATTAGATATTTATTGCTATGGACGTTTTTTTCTTATATTAAATTATTTTGTATTTTTTTTTTAAACTTGTCTAAAAAAGTGCTTTAAAATGTTGCAACAAATGCTATTATAGATGTACTTATTAAGATTTGTCATTATTAGCAAGTGTTGAATCTTAATTTTTTAAGCCTTCCTTTTTAGAAATGTCTCAAATGCTTTATAATGTAGTATAGATAATCAACATGGCCCATCAAGCATGTTGAAAATTTGTTAGCATTACTAACTACAAAATCCGATTAACAGGGACTATGCCATCGCAACTTAGCAATTTTATCTATTTAACCCATACGGATGGTGTGATAGTTTAATCTGATCAAAGTGAGTTTTGGTTAGCAAATTATGAAATTTGGTAGATATTTAGGGTGCGTTTAGTTCGAGAAAAAATTCTCTTATTTTTTGTTTCTAGCTATGTAAAAATACAAAGGAAAACAAGTAAAATTTGTTTTCTAATTTTTAGGAAACAGATGATTTGTGTTTTGCAAAACATTTTCTTAGAAAATTATTATTTTAACGCGATTTATGTTTTTTGTTTTTCACAAAACATTTTGTGAAAAACAATGATGTTTTCCCCTAACTAAACTCACCCTTACTATTTTTCAGAAAAGATCTGGAAATATAGCAGAAAGTGCAAAAAGTTGAATTAACTAATTAATAAAATGAGAGATCATTTACATACAAAAAGTTGTGAAAATTTCTAATATGAGTTCCTTGAAAATCGTTTCACCAATTTCTATCATAGAATTTTGTGTTGCGAAATAAGACAAAGAGAGCAAAACAAATTTGCTCTCCATTTTTATTTACTCTCCATCATTTTGCTCCGCATAGAATGCATCATTGTGGCAAGGAAAATACTTTGCGCTTCATCATTTGACTTAGCATGCATCATTTGTAAGTGGCAAGCAAAACTTACCTTCAAAATTTACACCTTTAGGTGAAAACAAGCCAATTAGTTCAGCTCAAAAACACTATACAACATATCAAGAAACATATATCACTACTCTTTCCTTGTAATAATATAATTTCAATACAAAATATGCAAACTACAAAGTTTTAAGTGTTAGTAATATATTGAACCAAAATGATACTATACCATATGCCATAATAAAATGATAGACCCAAGAAAAAGCATAGTGAATTATGATATTTGTTTCACAAAAGTGACGAGTTGTGTAAGTTGTTTATACTTCTTGGTCAATTTAGTGCAAAACTGTCATGATATATGTTTCACAAAAGTGGCGAGCGAAAACATATACGAACAAACAAATTTGCTAGCTATGTCGTATTTTCTTTTTCTTTTTTTGTTTCACAGAAGTTGCGAGCAAAGGTATATACGAGCAACCAATGCTCGCAACCAAATTTGCTAGCCATGCCCTATTTTTTTATTACTAAATAAACCTTTAGTTGGTATTGTGCCACTTAGTAAATAGCGAGCAAACTAGATTGGAGAGCAAATGTATTTGCTTGACATGTTCAATTTTGTAATGTGAAAAAATAATGTCGATTTTAGTTATTTGGTTTGGTAGGAGTAAAATTTGGTAATTTTGTTCAAATAGTTTCCTGCATACTAAATAACAAATTTCAGCCACACATTTAAATTGAGAAAAATACGAAGATTGATTGATATTTTAATTAAAAATACAAAACACCCATTCTTTTATAATTTAAATATTTCTCGAATCGTTAATCGTTAACCAAAACAAATTATACCGTTACGACGAGTATGCTATTAGCTTTTAATAGACAATCATTTTCATGTACTTTCGATGAAATAAAATGATTTGTTCTTTTCACCTTTTTTTAGTATTGAATTTCACATAATATAGATTTAACACTAATTTTAAATTTCAAACACTAAAAGAATGTATTAAATTTGTCATAAGTATTTGTGTATAAATTAAAAAGTTTACCCACTTTTTGCAATGCAAACCACATATTTATGGCATTCCGCATACAATACACATTGCTTATCAACTTCTAGATTAGAGCATTTTATTTAGAAAACCTTTATAATCATATTTGATAAAGATCGCATGTGTTAGGAATCACATGTGATATAGATCACATATGATTTTATGTGCTTTGTCTAACTTTGACGAACTAACTGCTATAATCTCTATTCGAAATATAATGTGTTATATATGGTTAGAAATTTATGAATGTCTACTTTTAGGTAAAAAAATAGTGAAATGTTTAGAATTTTGTAGAAGGAATAATGTTCATTTTACTAAAGTTTTAATGCTCAGACATAAAAAGTAGTGTTGAATCATACGTAATTTATTAATCAAGTTTCAGCAACTAAAAAAAAGTAGTGTTGAATAATATATACTTATTAATCAAGTTTCAACAACTAAAAAAAGTAAGGAAAAAAATGTAAAAAGAAAAAAAAAATTATCGAAAATATATCAAAGTATCCGTTTAAATTTTGTGCTTTTGTGCACACTGTTTTGTTCCAGTTCTAACAAATTGTTTAAACTACAATGAGTATCTTTGATTCAAGTCCTAGCACCTCTATTATTCTGTTATTTTAAGTCGTTCAAGGTATTAAAATTATCATTAACTTGATAAATCTTGATAAGTCAAATGATTAGTTAAGATAATTATACACTAATCATTTAGGACGTATCGGTGTGGGGGTCACATGGGGTTGGATGCGGTTGATGTGGGTTGGCTCTGTATTTGCAAAATTTGAACAAACCAACGCCACCCAACATGTGCTATTTGGGCAAAACCCCACCCACACCATGTGCACTTATTTCATAATTTTGTATCATCCTAATCTCATCAAAA